>JADRCD010193017.1:0-32198 GCA_019843815.1 Montemys delectorum | reverse complement strand
GTGTGTGTGTGTGTGTGTGTGTGTGTGTGTGTGTGTGTGTGTGTGTGCAGAAGCACATACATAAGCTACAGGACAGTCTGTCAGAATCACTTTGCTCTTTCATTGCAGAGAGCTTCTCTTGCGCAGTGTACTGAAGCATCACCTGTCAATAAAATGCTGTTGGCCTATCAGTTTAGGCAGGAAATAGGAGGTGGGAGGGAGTTCTGGTACAGCAGACAGCATTCCTGGGATGGAGTCAGGCGTGAGAGATTTGCCCCGAACTCTGAAGAAGAAGGTAGCCTGAAACTGAGGAGAAGTACTTATAAAATAGAACAAATGGGAAACTGAGTTATGAGCTAGTGGAAACAAGTCAAAGCTTTTGGCCTAGGCAATTGTTCATAATAGTTCACTCTCAGTCATTATTTTGTGAACTTGGGTGTGTGTGGGAAAGGACACAGTTATATGCCATGGGGGTTCCAGGGGTTAAATTCAGGTAACTAGGCTTAGTGATAGGCACCTTTGCCTGACAGTCATTTTATGAACTCTGACACCTTTACTCTAGCTGTACATGTTGCAGGGTGTGTTGTTATTATTAGTGCTTCTAAATACTTCAATTATGTGATGGCTTATTACATTTTTTTTCGGTTTTTTGAACATTCTTTTTAAACAGTGTTTTCTAGTACTTGAGCAATATAATATTATTAAATACTGTATTTCTGTAATACTATAGGTCTTTATTGTATACATCGTAACATCAAGCAAAGATATAAACTATAGCTGAGCAGTGGTAGCACACGCCTTTAATCCCAGCACTTCGGAGGCAGAGGCAGGTGGATTTCTGAGTTTAAGACCAGCCTGGTCTACAGAGTGAGTTCCAGGACAGCCAGGGCTACACAGAGAAATCCTGTCTTGAAAAACCATAAAAAAAAAAAAGATATAAACTTTATTTTCCATGGTCATATATAGTTGCAGTGTTTATTTATCTGAGTCAGGTTATCTATCTAGAGCTCTGTCTGTCTGTCTGTCTGTCTGCCTGTCTGGTTCTTACTAGATAGCCCAGGCTGGCCTGGAATTTGCTATATAGCTCAGTGGACCCTCAAAAAATAAGATTCCAATGCCTGAGCCTCTGGAATGCTGGAATCACAGGGGTGGGCTGCCACATCCAGCTTCTTTCTGAGATTCCATTTGAAACTTTAAAAACTTTTGTTAGTTTTGTGTATAGTTCAGTAAATAATGATGTGTAAATATGTTATTATAAGCTACATAGGCACATCTGTCTTAATTTTTAAAAGTTAAGACAGGATTGTACTCTACAGCCCACGTTTGCCTTGAACCAGCAGTAACCCTCCTTTATCACCCTTCCCAACGCCGGAATTATAGGTATTGAGACATTATGCCTAGTGTACTGGCTAGTTTTGTGTGTCAACTTGACACAGGCTGGAGTCACAGAAAAGGGAGTTTCAGTTGGGAAAGTGCCTCCATGAGATCCAGCTGTGGGGCATTTTCTCAATTAGTGATCAAGGGGGTAGGGCCCCTTGTGGGTGGTGCCATCTCTGGGCTGGAAGTCTTAAATTCTATAAGAAAGCAGGCTGAGCAAGCCAGGAAAAGGCAAGCCAGTAAGTAACATCCCTCCATGGCCTCTGCATCAGCTCCTGCTTCCTGACCTGCTTGAGTTCCAGTCCTAACTTCTTCTGGTGATCAACAGCCATGTAAAAGTAAGCTAAATAAACCCTTTCCTCCCCAACTGGCTTCTTAGTCATGATGTTTGTGCAAGAATAAAAACCCTGACTAAGACAAGTTGGTACCAGGAGTAGGGTATTCCTGTGACAACCTGACCATGTTTTGAGAGGATTGTAAAAAGACTTTGAAACTTTGAGCTAGAAAAACCACTGGTTGTTAAAAACTCTGTGAGATGTTCTATGGGAGCTTAAAAGATCATATTGAAAACAGTGCAAAGATAGAGGCCTGGCTTGTAAAATTTCAGAGGAAAAATTAAAGACTCTTATCAGGGCCATGTTGTTTTGATTGTGAAAATTCTGTGGTTCTGGTTAACTGGGGCTGAAGTATCAGCTATAATTAACAAAATACCAAAACTACTAAAGTAAAAACTTTGCATTGCTGAGACTATTGATGCTGGTTAGCTAGAGCTAAAAAATTAGCGGTGATTAAGAAAAGACCAACATCATTGAGGTGACATCTTCTGGGGAGTGTTTTCTGAGAGCACTAAGAGGCTGTATTCCTGAGATAGCCAAGGTTGTACCTTGTGCTGCAGCAGGACTTGGTAATGTGTAAGAGTCACCCAGGTGGTACTGGTTTTGACAACATAAAAGGGTCATGGAGAGCAGCTGAGGCTCAGCACAGTGAGAGGCCATGGGAGGCCATTGGTGAAGGTGCAGCCTCAGTTTGCAATTCATGGCCCAGGACTGAAGGGGTCATGCAAAAGAGTTAAGGCTTGGAACCATAAAGACAGTCTATGAGAGGCTACTGGTAAAGCCTAGTTACAATAGTATTTTGGAAATGCTAGTACCATACAGTGACCACCAAGGACAGCAGCAACAATAGAGTACAGGCATCTAGAGCCCAAAAGATAAAAATGTGTGCTACAAAGGACAGAGCTGGAAAAGTGACCAAAGCCCTTAAAAGAGCCCAAAAAATCATAAATTAGATCCCAGACATTGGTTTTGCTTTTGATTGTGACTGTGCCCTGATATTTTTCCCTCTTAAAAATATATATATATTTTAATAGAGCCCACAGTTAAGAGACCTTAAATTTTAAAAGATATTGGATATTTTAAATTGATTAAACTTTTAATATATAAAGACTGTGAAACTTTAAATCTTAGAGATAAATAAGAAAATAAGGGTTGAGGCTTAATAGTAATGTGTTTGTGTGTCAAGTTGACAAGGGGTCAATTGTACTGGCTAGTTTTGTGTGTCAACTTGACACAGGCTGGAGTCACAAAAAAGGGAGTTTCAGTTAGGAAAGTGCCTCCATGAAATCCAGCTGTGGGGCATTTTCTCAATTAGTAATCAAGGGGGTAGGGCCCCTTGTGGGTGGTGCCATCTCTGGGCTAGAAATCTTAAATTCTATAAGAAAACAGGCTGAGCAAGCCAGGAAAAGGCAAGCCAGTAAGGAACATCCCTCCATGGCCTCTACATCAGCTCCTGCTTCCTGACCTGCTTGAGTTCCAGTCCTAACTTCCTCTGGTGATCAACAGCCATGTAAAAGTAAGCTAAATAAACCCTTTCCTCCCCAACTTACTTCTTAGTCATGATGTTTGTGCAAAAATAAAAACCCTGACTAAGACACCTAGCTTTAAAGACAATTTGTTTACTTAAAACATATTGTTTCCTTTACTTTTTACTTTATGCATGAGTATTTTGTCTGCATGTATGTCTGTCTGTGCACCAGGTTTGTGCAGTGCCCAAAGAGGTCAGAAGAGGGCATCAGATGTTCTAGCACTGGAGTTAACAGAGGATTGTGAGCTGCCATGTTGATGCTAGGAATTGAACCTGGGTCCTCTGGAAGAGCAGCCAGTGCTCTTAACTGACTAAAAAACAGTTTCTAAAATGTTTGTATCAACTGTTGCCTTGTAGAAGAATAAATAGAACACCAAATACAGATGTTGAAGTTAATGCCAATTTACTTTTTCCACATTCTACTAATAATAGTTATTGCTTTCAAAATTTTCAAAAGGCAAAGGTCTCAAGACACACACACACACACACATACACACACACATAATCACATTTTATATATATATATATATATGTAAAATGATTCCATGTGCATATACATATGTGTGTGATTCCATGTGCCTATAAGTAGTGAAAATTCTGCAATTACTTATTGAGAGAAATAAGAAACATTTTAAAGTTGACTATGGTATTAATACTAATGTCATATTAAGGGTTGTCTTGTATTTGTTTTTTTAATCTTTTTTTACATTTATCTTTTTTTTCAAAACAGGGTTTCTCTGTGTAGCCCTGACTGTCCTGGAGCTCACTCTGTAGACCAGGCTGGCCTTGAACTCAGAAATTCACCTGCCTCTGCCTCCCAAGTGCTGGGATTAAAGGCGTGCACCACCACTGCCCTGCTTAAGTTTATCTTTTTTTTTTTTTAAAGATTTATTTATTATTGTATGTTAAGGACACTGTAGCTGTCTTTAGACACACCAAAAGAGGGCATCAGATCTCATTACGGACGGCCATGAGCCACCATGTGGTTGCTGGGACTTGAATGCAGGAACTTCAGAAGAACAGTTGGTGCTCTTAACCGCTGAGCGGTCTCTCCATTCCTTAAGTTTATTTTTTAAAAACTGATTTATTTTCATTTTTATATACACTGGCGTTCAGTCTGCGTCTTTGTCTGTGTGAGGGCATCTTTGTCTGTGTGAGGGCGTCATATTCCCTAGAGGGTGAGTTCCAGGTGTGAGCCACCATATGGTTGCTGAGGATTGAATCCCAGTGCTCTGGAAGAGCAGCCAGTGCTCTTAATGTCTGAGCCATCTCTCTAGCCCCCCCTGTATTTCTATTTTAATGTTTCAAATACAATGTTGGAAGATTCTTTTCTATAAAAAATTGTATTTGTGTTATAGCTGACAATGACCTGAGCTGATCCTTCTGCCTTCATTTCTCAAGTTGAATTACACGTGTAAGCCACACTTGCTAAGGTTATATGTGTTACGTGTGTATGTTTATGTACTGGATATATGCATTTATGTGGTTATGTGTGTGTATACAAGTGGGTTATAGATTCTGAAAGCTATTTTGTGTGTGCGGTATATGGATATTTGTATATGTGGGAGCAGTTGGCTATGTGCATGTGCATGGAGGCAGAGGACAACATCAGATCTCTATCACTTTACATCTAATTGTCTGAGAAAGAGTACCACTGAACTCACTGGCTCACCACCAAGCTTCAGGGATCCTTCACCACCAGCCTTTTTGTTACAGCATATGCTGCCACAATCAGCTTTTTATGTGGGTGCTGGGAATCTAAACTCAGGTCTTCATGCTTGTATAGCAAGTACTGTGTCCACTGAGTCATTTTTTCTGTACATTTATACATTTTCAATACAGAAAAAGAATCATGTAGAAGCAATAGTTAATATTTTAGTGAATATGTTCTTTAAAGGTTTTTTACAAAAATATATACCAGGCTGGTCCTGAACACTATGTAGCCAAACATGATTTTGATTTTGTGATCATCGCGCTTCCACATCCCGAGTACCAAGATGACATCTTCTGGGCTAGCCACTCTGCAAGTCCGGACCTCACAGAGGGAGCTGGGCGGAGATGCTTTTGTAAAGAAGAGGTGACATTGCAAGCCATGCAGACAGAGCAGATTGTAGCTGGCTGCTGAGAGGGCCTAGAGTATTATCCCCAGTCTGCTCTGCAAACCATCTCGACTGAAGCAGTCGGCCTGAGACTTGGTTGTATTGGGCTGCAGTACAGCATGGCTGCCCTGCCTGGGAACAGGGAAGCGTGAGCAGAAGAGGGGCGAAGGCTGGAGCAAATGCTGAGCCTTTAAGTTCACTAAGAAGTGCTTTCCCGGGCTGGAGTTATGGCTCAGCAGTTAAGAGTGTGTACTGTTCCTGGAGAGGACCCAAGTTTGATCCCTAGCACTCATGTTATGCCAGCTCCAGGGGATTTGATGCCTTTGGTCTTTGAGGGCACCCACACTAATGCACACATAAGTAGTTTAAAAAAGAACTAATTTGCTATATTTTGTATAGCTATATGGTTATATTTTAGCTTGTTCAGTAATTTAGATTTCTTGGAAAGAGGGCAGCTAGTTCATATATTTAATTTAGTAATGAATGATCTTGTTAAACACTTTCATTGACTCAATAATACCTCTTTGTAAAAATTCCTAACAACAGGATGTTGTCAAAGAAGCTGTGCATCTTTAAAGTTTACATTCTTCTGAGAATATAAGCATGATATGTATTATATACTGATAAAGTATAACAAATAGATGAAGGATTATACACTTCAACCTTAATGTTTCAGTCATCAAGAATAAACTGAAAATAAATTTAGTTCTCTTATAAAATTCAATAGAATACTTACACACATAATAAAAATGTTAGTGATAAATCTCTTTAACTACTGATCAGAATATTTTAAGACTAATATATAACAATTTGTAACATTTTGAAGTTTGAGGACATTATGAAACTCACCTAGTAAATACACTGTAGCTTTTGCAATAACTTTGTTTTGAAAGCACATTTTTCTAAGTCAAAGTTAGAATTATGCTCAAGTGCTGTCCTGCTGCTTACAGAAGTAGGTAGTTATACAGGATGTGTGTGCTGTCCTGCTGCTTATAGAAGTAGGTAGTTATACAGGATGTGTGTGGTGCCTGCATACAATTCTGACACTTGGAGGTAGGAAGACATTAAGTTCAAAGTTAATTAAGACTATATAGCAAACAAGACTTTGTCTCTATAAACCAGAAAGTTAAGTTATGTTTTTATAAGTACTTTTGAAATTCATACACAAAATTGTATTTAATCTTTACCACACCTTATGTGGATGTAGATAATATTTCCATGTCGATCCACATTGATTTTTCCAGGGATGCAAGGAATTCTTCTTTCTGTTTCTCTGGTTAAAAGTTTCTTACACAAGCAGCATCTATAACAAAAAGGAAATGCTAAAAAACAACACTCAAGAAAATAATTTAATGTAGCAAATAATATAGCTATATCATATAGCATACCAAGAAAAACATGTTACCGATAGAGTGTTGCTGCATTGTTTCGGGAATCTGGATTGGAGTATTCAGGATCAAACAGTCTTTCAATCTTCTTACAAAACAGTTTACTATTAAAAACAAATGACCAATAAATTAAATGTCTATATTTAGCATCTTAAAGTTAGTGGTCCCCCTCCCTCCTTCCCTCTTTTCCATTCTTTCTTCCTCCTTCCTTCCCTCCCTCCCTTGTATGTGTGTGTGTATGTGTGTGTGTGTTACACAGTGCCAGGTACACCTACCTACTCTAACAGTACATCAAACAAAAATCAAATAGAAATAATGAAATATGGCTAACAATTATAAGCTCCTAAGGTTTACATTGTGTTTTCAAATAATGCCAGGTACAGTATTAAGAAATAAATGGTAACTACTTATTAAGCATAACTGAGCCTCAAGTCTCCTATATGTGTCCTTCCTGTCATCATTTTCCTTTGTGTAACTTTTGTTGGTCTTAAAGGCCACATATGAATTTTGAATTCCATTCCCATTTCCAAGTATGTTCTTAGGTAGTTTCATTACTTATCATTCATTCCCTTAAAGGTTGAATTCTTGGATAATCCTCTTCATTATCAATTTCTCTTTCTTTTAATGGGCCGTCCTGATTAGCATATTAAAAAAAATCTAGTATCATCTTTAAAAACTCTCTTGAGCCCATTTACCCTAACAAACTGTTGATCTCTTCTTTCTCTAAGCAACCATTCAGAGCAAACATCTGGACACCTTCTACACCCAGGTAGCCTGTCTCCTCCTCTGTGCATGAGCTGTGTTCCACACTGTTGTTGGTCACTTTCCCCTTTCAGAACTCACTTTGACTTTACCTTCCTTTCTAGTTTACTGGCTTCCTAAGTGCCCCGATTGCTACTTCTCTGTCAAACCTTTAACTAATGAGTAGCCTTTGTTAACACTTTCTTGGTAACAGAAAATAAATTAGAATAGCATTTATAATAGCAATGAGAAATTAAATACCTAGGGATAAGTACGTAGAAAGTTCTATTGTGTTTGCTAACCATAAGATTTGGTATTATTGAGATTCTAAAACCATGGCTGGAGAGATGGTGCACATTGCTCACGCAGAGGATCCCAGTTCAGACACCAGTAACCTCTCTGAGTAGCTCATAAACCCCTGTAACTCGACCAGGGGACCTGACGCCATCTTTTGGTCTCTGTAGGCACTGGCACACAACAAGTATGCATGACACGCACACTTTTTCAAAAAGATTCTAAAATCAATCCACACTGAACTACAGGTTTAGTATTAATTTCTAGTTTTAAGTGGTTTGCATGTGCGTGAAAAATAGAAAATGAGCAAGCCAATTATAAAATCTGCAAGGATTCCAAAATGACCAGGTGGCAACCTTGAGGGTAAAGCTGGAGAGTTTGGGTTACTAAATACTGAAGTTACTGTAACACTGCCTTAATTAAGACTAGATGCTACTGAGTTGCAGAGGTGGCTTAGTAGCTAAGAGTATATACTGTTCTTACAAAGGACCTGAGTTTGGTTCTAGTACACATGCTGGGCAATTTATGACAGCTGTGTCACCAGCTCCAGGGGGCTCGAATGCCCCTAACTTCCATACAGGCACTTGGACTCATGTGTACCCTCCAGGCAGAGGAAGATACACACACAGTTAAAAATAATAAAAAGTCAATCTTTTAGAGTCAGTACGATTAACTGCAGAATGAGTAAGTTTATTCTGTTATGAATGAAATGGACACAGAAACAGATCTCATCCAGTCACCTGACTAGGGGTGATGACACTGCAGTTTGCTCAATAAAGGTCTTTTAAATATATGATGTTCCATCAACTAGAAATGTATTTGAAAATGAGCCTTCACTTCCCACTTCATCCTATACAAAAAAAATTAATTCAGAGTGAAGAACAGAAACAGCAGATATCTGCCTTACGTTAGGCAGGCAAAGATTTTTTGAACATGCCACAAAAAGTACTAAGTGGTGGTCTGCTGGGAATCGCACCCAGACTCGCTATTTTAAACCTCATCTATTCTTAAGTCTCTATGTTAACAATGCTGACCTCACTTAAATTCTAGATGAACATATCTGACTGGTCACCTGCCATTCCACTCAGATATTCAAGAAGTAAACTAATTCTGTAAGACCTAAAGCTGCCTCTTGGTTTACCTCACTGCATTTTCCTCTTCCTCCTCCTCCTCCTGCTCCTCTTCTTCCTCCCAATCTTTCCTTTCTGCATTACTGGCTGCTCAAGTTGAAAACTTAGTAATTATCCTGCATTCTCTCTTTCCTTTCACTTTCTCTTTCCCTTCACAAATCTGTCAAATCTTTTACATTATGTAATTGAACTCAGCAGCTGCTTCAATGAATCTACCCTAGTCCAAACCCATCAGTTTCCACCAAACCACTACCTTTGCCTCTTGACACATCTCCTTGCTTCTCCTACCTATACCTCATGTTTTCCACACAGCAACCTAAATCTCTTAAAAACAGATCTTAAAATAAAACAAACAAATGAAAACAACTCTGCTTCTGTCCAAACCTAGGATAAGGGACATTCTCATTGCTCTGGCCTCAGTGGCCCCATGGTATTACAGGTCTCATATCATATCTCTTTGCCCCTTATAATGATGTCTTAATCTTAACCCAGTTCATTACCACCATATGTTCATATGTTCATTATACAAAAGAGCTACCAGAATGGTTCAGCAGATAAAAGTAATTGCCACCAACTCTGATTACCTGAATTTGACCTTAGGAATCCACATTGTGGAAGGAGGAAACTGTTTCTGGTAAGCGGTTCCTTGACCTCCACATGTGCTCGGGCGTGCACACACATACACACACATACACACACACACATCACACATACACTAAAATCAAATGTAGTAAAAAAAAATTTAATCATTAAGATTTACCATAAGCTTTTGGCTTTTTATTTAAAAGTAAAATAGAAATATATTGTTTATAGATTTTAAAATAGAAATTTCACTAAAATTAAGTAGAAATATACTTAATAAAATATAATAGGTTTAAAATGAAAGTTCAAAGAATTACCTCCTAAACTTATCTTTTTTGTCTTTTAAGTCATCAATTTCATTGTGTGTGAACAGATCGGCTATGCGTGTGAGAAGGTTAGCATTGATACAGTTCATGTTGCATGGAGCAGCTACTATGGCATTCATATTTTTATGGCAATATTGAATACACTGCTCAACCTGAAAACACAAAATAAAAAATTTATTTTGAAAATAATAACACAAATGATATTGTCAGAGTAATACCTTTCAAACAAAAGTAATGAAAAGTCTAACCCATATATATATAGCCAGTAACTGGATTTTGCCAATTTTGTTGATGTATACTGTTAAATAGGTAAAATTTAAAAACACACATAGCTAAATTATTCCTAATTTCTTTTACTTAAAACAATAATGTATTTTGAATGACTGTAGAAGGTATAAATCTTAATCTGTATACCAGCTTATATTCAAATGACTTCTTTTTTTTACTTTATTTTTATTTTATGTACATTGGTATTTTGCCTGCATGTATACCTGTGAGGATATCTTGTAACTATACAGTTGTGAGTGCTGTGACTTGAACCCAGGTCCTTTGAAGAGCAGTCAGTGCTCTAACCATTGGGCTGTCTCTCCAGCCCCTCAAATGGCTTCTTATAATTAAACCTAGTTATTAAGTCTCATTCTTCTAGGTAAGAGAGTTAAAAGTTCACCCTTAAGTTATTTTCTCAGCTGTTTTAGCTGATCTCTCACTTCCTTTTCCAACTTGAGGTGGGCTTATTTAGTGTGAGAGTAGAGAGGGTAATCTCGTATTTCTCCAAATACTGTGCCGACAGCATAAAAGTAATCTTTTAGGGAATAGGCTTCCAATCGCAAAGTTTAAAGACTTGGATTTTTTTTGCTGTACTCCTTGCTTGAAGCCAATATAACCAGCTCCCAGGGGAGTACAAGGAAGACAGTACCCAGTAAACTCCAAACAAACCAATAAACTCATCTACTAACACAGCAAAGTAGTATTCAGCTCTATACAGTTTTATCAGGAACAAATCCCAAATATTTATTTAAATGATAACTATAAAATGTCAATCATGAAACATATGAAACCATTTGAATTCTAAAGATTTTTTAGCTTTGGTTTTGTGACATCAAGTTTGACTATGTATCCCATGCTGACCCAGATACTTGTTAAATAAATAAAAAAATAAATATATTTAATATTATAGCTTGAAATGTGTATTAATAAATAATATATTATATATAAGCATATAATAAATATAATATATATTATAGTTTTATATTTGATCAGCCATTCCTAAGCAATAGATATGACCTATGATGTAAACACAAAACTATACTGTTTAATAGCAGGATATTTGCTTTTTGTTTATTGAACTATAAATGAAAGACACAGAATACAACATGCCTAAAAAGCTGGGCAGTGGTGGCACATGGCTTTAATCCCAGCACTTGGGAGGCAGAGACAGGCAGATTTCTGAGTTTGAGAACAGCCTGGTCTACAGAGTGAGTTCCAGGACAGCCAGTGCTACACACACACACACACACACACACACACACACACCTGTCTTGAAACAAACAAATAAATAAACAACAATAAAAAGCCTAAATATGATTTAAATAGTAAAACACTATATTCCAATGAATTCTTCTTTTGTTAGTGATAGAACAAAAATCTTGGAATAAAATTTATTCTGTTTAGTTTCAAATTATACAATGGTTACTCCAATAACATAAAAATGATACCCAGTAGTCTTAACCCCTTCTTACCAAAACAAAGAATTGTTACAAATTAATACTCTTGAACTAACAACTATTTTGCTTTCTATACATTTAAAGGGGGAAATATTAGGTCAGTAAAGGGGCTTAGATGTTTAAAATGAATACTTACTAATGAATCCATCTTCAAGAACTCTGAAGAAATAAGGATTGAAATGACATTTCCTGGCTCTAATAAAAAGAAAGAGCATGAAATTTCCTTTTGATATTTAACTCAGTCTTCTCTTTTCATCTTAAAAGAGTATGTTACTTTAATAAAAATTGATATTCCTTGTTTAAATCAGTTAACTTGGTTACAAAAGAGAGAAGAATTAATGTTAAATCATAGGATATAGAGAGACTCGGCAAACTGCTCTTGAATTAGATTCATGTTAAGTACAAAGACTGTAGCTGAAGACAACGACATGCAAAGGTCACAGTGAGAAAAGTTAAACAACGATCAGTGAGAGCATTAATTAGGGAAGTTATTTCAAAAAGGCATTCAGTGCTGGCAAATAAATATTTAAATTTAAAAGACTCTGAAATGTAACAAAAAATGTACTGACAAAAAGCTGAGGTTACACTTTACTGCCACACTAAGCGGGTCTCCCGGCAAACAGATGGGGAAGAAGGTAAACCTATCATCTCTATGAAATATACTTAAGAAGAGAAAAACCCAGCCATTTTCCATCATTCTGGTGCTGATAATCATTCTAAACCCTTTGTAGCAGAACAATGGGTAAGTAATTCCAACATTTCCCAAGTAACAGTTCTAGTTAAAGGTTCTCAAGCTGGTGGGAAAGCTGCTTGGGAAACTGTTCTTGAGGATACACCATCCAATGAAGAACCAGTGGCTTAATTATAGGACATTTAAGTAAGCATCCGTGTACCTTTCTTGCTTAAGATAAAGACTGCTTCTGTAAAAAATATATTTATACCAGTGACTATTTCTTTGACTCTTACTATATGCACATGAATATGCTACAGTAAACAAATTTTGGGATGTATGTATGCGTGCGGGTGTATAATCTTACTTTTTTCACTACAGGCTACTATCCACCACCAAAGAGGTATGTGTATATACGCATATATGAATATATACACACACATATTCATGACTAGATAATCTGAAATCTGGTCTTTGGCTTGAATTTTTTAAAAAGCAATTTAAAAGTGTTTTAAAAACATTTATTTTATGTATGTGCGTATTTTGCATGTATATATGTCTGCACTTTGTACATGCAGTATCTGAAGAGTACAGAAAAGGGCACAGGATCTCCTAAAACTGGAGTTACAGATGGTTGTGAGCCACCATACTGGGAATCCAAACTACGTCCCCTGGAAGAGCAGGCAACGCTTTTAATCACAGAGTCATCTCTCCAGCTTGGCTGAAAAATTGACTTAATCTTAGAATTTTTATTTAAAACAGTTCATTTAGAAATCTTTCCCACTAGTTTTGTCATTATAATATCACAAAATTTCATACATCTTTTTACTACCGTAAGCATATCAATAGGAGATTTTGTTTAGTTGCAGTGCTAAGAAGTGAACCCCAGTCCTCATTAATGCTAGGTGAGCACTCTTCCACTGAGCCATACTCTCAACCTCTTTTATGTGCTTGAAAATATTCTGATATTGCCTAGCACATGGATTGTATTATTTCTTATATAAATCTATGCTCATTGAAAGATTACTTATTATTCTTTTTTCAATTAATATTCTTTTTAAAAGATTTATTTATTGTTATATTAAGTATATAAATACTTAATATTATTATTATTATATCTAAGTACACTATAGCTATCTTCAGATGCACCAGAAGAGGGCAACAGATCTCATTACGGATGGTTGTGAGCTACCATGTGGTTGCTGGGATTTGAACTCATGACCTTTGGAAGAGTAGTCAGTGCTTTTAACCACTGAGCATCTCTCCAGCGCTTCAATTAATATTCTATCATGTAAAATAATGGGTTTCATTGTGACATCTTCATATATATATGTCCCTTAACAATTATCTTATTATTATTAAGAACACTGTTTCTCAAATTTTTAGTTTCAGGACAATCTTAAAAACGGAGACTCCTAAACAGCTTGCTTATGTGGTCATATGTATCAGTATCTATCATATTAGAAATTATGTAGCCAGGCAGTGGTGGCACATGCCTTTAATCCCAGCACTTGGGAGGCAGAGGCAGGTGGATTTCTGAGTTCAAGGCCAGCCTGGTCTACAGAGTGAGTTCCAGGACAGCCAAGGCTACACAGAGAAACCCTGTCTCAAAACAAAAAAACAAAAAAAAAACCCAAAAAACCAACCAACCAAACAAACAAAAAAGAAATGTCTAGAAATTATGTAAGGAGAGAAATTTTTAGAAGTCAATTTTAAAATACAATAATCCTAATACTTGTAAACATATTTTTGTGAAAAATATCTTCAAAATGAAAAAGACACAGTGAGTGGCATTGAATGATTTTTCTGTGAATCTCTTCAATGTCTAACTCAACTGACTGCAGAATTCTCATATCTGTTTCTTTTTGGGGGGCGGGGGGGTTTCAAGACAGGGTTTTTCTGTGCAGCTCTGGCTGTCCTGGAACTCACTCTGTAGACCAGGCTGGCCTTGAACTCAGAAATCTGCCTGTCTCTGCCTCCCAACTGCTGGGATTAAAGGCGTGCCCCACCACTGCCTGCTTCTTTTTTTCTTTATTAGACAGACTCTCACTCTGTATCCCAGGCTGGCTTTGAACTCATGGCAATACTCTTGTCTCAACATTGTATGTACTTGAATTATAAGATGAACCACCATGTCTGGCTTCATTCATATCAGCTTCTTCTGCACTCAATTTGTGTATTGTTAGGCTAAAATGTGACAAATAGTATTTTCTTGAAGGCTGAGTGTAACAGAATCTGAATCCTATCAATAAACTTCTACTTTGCTCAGTGACTCATCTCTCACTGTAAGGGAGTCATTAACCCTTTACAGAATTTCTTTTTTAGACACTGCACAATTCTCATTTGGAAAAGGCTGGCTCACTGAGTTATGCATGTTCTGAATATTCAGAGACTTCACTATAAGAGGTATTTAAGAGTCAGTGTGTTAATAAGACTAACAGTATTTCAACAGAAAAGGCTTTGTGTATGGAGAAGCTGTCAATAACACTCGAGCAAGTAAATTTTCCAAAACTCTAATTCTCACTTGAGAATGTGGCCTTTTATCACTAATAACACATACTATCAATTATTTTCCTTTACATGACTAGCTTATGTATATAAAAAGTGTCCCCTTCAGCTCTTGTTTCTCTTGCTTGCTTTCTCTCTTGCCCTCTTGCTCCCTCTCTCCTCTCTCCATGGCTGACCTCTACTTTTCTACGTTCTCTCTCTCTCTCTGTTTTCTACTATAAAGCTCTAAAATAAAAACAAACACAAACAAACAAACAAACAAACAAACAAAAAAGTGTCAGGGACCTGTCTGAATAATCATAACTTATGAAAGTTGTTTTTTTCAAGTAAACATGTTTTTCTACTTTTAAATGCCAGCTGGTTTATCTCATAACTGTACACATGATTTCCCTCAAGACAGTGTACTGGTATGCATCAGAAGTCCTGAGGACCACTACCAGAGTCCAAAAAGGATGTATACCCAAGGGCTGAGATTTAATAAAGTCATTTTTACTGCTTTGTCAAGAACACGTGAACCTACATTTTTTTTTCCCTTTCCTTTTTTAACTCTGAGTGCATGGTATGGAGAAAATGAGAATACAGTTGTATTGCTTTGATCTGGGCCACAAAGCTCAACAATCTTGCATACCTTTGCCTTTTCACACTCGGCCTTTTTAAGAGTCTCTAGAATCCTTTCTAGGACGTATAAAGTATCATTTTCTGTAATATGAGCATAAATACTAATATTCAAATAAACTCCTACATCTCAGGTTGGACCTGAAACAGCCACCAGATGACACACAAATTTCACCACAAAATAAGCAACAGATTATTATTTTTACCTAAAGCGGGAATCTCACAATCTTTACTCTCCTTAGTGTTCCTTTTAACATATTTTATCAACCAGTTGAAGATGTGGACATCGCAGTGGACTGAAATGTCCACCTCTTCCCAGCGCTGCGCATCCATAGATAAGTACTCAGCAAAGTACTTCATTTCCGATATCAAAAGATCTCGTGGGCAAATAAAATCTTCTTTCAAGCTTTTTGCTTCATCACATACATGGATCACCATATTTGGCCTTCATAAGAAAATGTTACACAGAAATGAGATTGTTAGAATGTGAGAAGAAGCAAGAGCACTGACATTTAGTGGAGGTTAGACAACAAAGGGATTTGAAGACTTGGACCACAGAAGTCTATTTTACAGGGTTTGATATTCAGGATTTCTCCTTCCTTGTCTATCTGTATCTGACTGTTCTTCAGATTGTGGTTAATTATAGCAAGCTATCCACTTAATAAAGAAATTAAAAAATATTGTTACTAAAGGACTAATAGTTTAGACAGCTTAAATTTTATTGTTCAAGTTTTAATTCCCATAGAGTGGGTAAATAATAGACTTTGATTCTTGTGTAATGACTAACATCTTTATACCTTTGAAAAAAGAAAAAAATATCTAAAATGATTCATATTTAAATCAAATTAAAAACCAGTACCACTTAGCTACTTTTAGCATTAGCAAAGTTTGGGTCTAGGTATTCATGAAACATATATTAATGAGTATGGGTTAAGTAAGTTTGGATAATCTGACAGCTTGCTTCAAAAATTAGATGCTCCCTGAGTTTGCCTTCTTTAAAACTGATACATTTTTCTAGGTATGGCAATTCATGTGTATAGTCCTAGACATGGGAACCTGAAGTGACAGTTAGATGGCCATGCTTTGGAAGCCAGTCTGTGTCATATAGTTGAGTACCAGGCCATCCTGGGCTATAGAATGAGATCCTGTGTCAAAAATGCAAAAGTCAACTAAAAGAGAAAAAGTAGGGGTAGGGATATAGCTCCATTGATAAAGTACATGGAACTCAATTCCCAGGGCCCACTTTAAAAACCACAATGCGATGGATGACACATTTTGTAACTCCAGAGCTGGAAAGGTCAGGACCTGGCCACATCCAGCCTAGACAACCTGGAAAGTTCCAGGACAGAGAGAGCCTGTCTCAAAAAAAAAAAAAAAATGCACTATCACACACATAAATAAAAACAAAAACCCCGATGCACTGTCTTCATGTCATCAGTGAAATAGGAAGAAATTAGTACTAAAAATGTAAATTACTTTGTACTTAATTCAATTTTACAAATTCCAAATACAAAAATCAGTGTTTTATATACAATTGGGATATGAGAAAAAATATTATAATCAAAAGCAGGCCAACAAGATGGCTCAGTGGAAAGGATGCTGGCTGCCAAGCCTGATGGCCTCAGTTTAATCCCTGGGATCCAACTGGTGGTAGGACAAAACTGACCTCTATCAATTACTCCTAACCACCATATTCAGTACGGGGCAGTCTCAATGGCATACTCAAGGCTAGCCTGGGAACCTGGTTAGATTCTGACTCAGCATGAATTTTAAATGGCTGCAGATGCTGCTCAGTGGCTGAGTGCTTCTCTAGCATGTTCAGTACCTAGAGTCAGGCCTGCACATCAGGAAGACAGGAAGGTTGGGGGTAGGGGTGTGGTGGAAGAAAGGTAGCTAGGTAGATGAATTCTGTCATATGTGAACTTTATAGTAATAAAGCTGTTATTATAAATCTACCAAAACTAGAGGTACAGGAAGGATCTTTTAGAGATGAGAAAAATGTTTTGTATAGTCATTAGCTGACAGTTACATGGTGTACTGTTTGTCAAAACAAGTAACCATTTACTATGCATGCAACTTGTCCTAAAGAAATATACAGAACAATTCAAAATATCAAAAGCTGAAGCATACTGAAATACATTCTGATTTTTAAATATTTGTATAGCAATTATATTAAAATAGTTCTAAAATAAACATCTAATCTCATTAATAAACTTCAAGAACTAATTACTTAAAAATTTTTTCTTTGGGCATTGAAATTTACTTTCCAATGTTCTGTGTTACTAGATGTTATTTCTAATTTTTTTTAAATATGCCAATTAAGTTTTAATGAACCCCCCAAAAATGTATAAATAACACAAGCAAGTAATGTGTTAGGCATTATTTTTGTTGTTCATGCATAGATGATTCTGACTCCAGTGTTTCAGCAACTGTGTAAGGCAAACCCTTAAAGTATGGTAGCTGATGTACATCAGCACCAACCACGCACTTTCACAGTTAGAGGTAACATCAGTGTTAAATCTCATCCAACAGACAACTAGCCTCCTACCCTTCAGATTCTCCAGTCTCTTCTCCAGCATTACGAGCAGTACAGTTTTCACTTTCTGAAGAGCAATTCCTTGTGGTAGCTATACTATGTCTTCCTTAAATACAGAAACAGACACATACAAAAAGAAGGGGATGGGTTAGCATTTCTAGCTGAGAATGAGTTTTACTTATGGCATGGTAACATGGTACATGCAGTTTCCAAGGCAGTTAAGGTGGTATTGTCAGGTGGCACTTCTTGCTTTAGTGTTAATATTTTAAAGGCAAATGGAAGAAACACAGGAAGTGAATCATAAACTGCTAATGGTATAGTGAACATTTTCTAGAGACTGTGGTGTAGTATTCCAAACTAAGTTGAGGGTTCGAAAGCACAGCATAGCGTCTTCTTCCCGAAGTAAATTTCTACTTCAATATCCTGACAGCTGCTGAAATGAAAGCAACTCATTCTGTGGCTTCTAAAGCCTGGGATGTCCAAACGGAATCCCAGAAAACAAGCACAAAAGACTGGCTGTAAGGGAGAGGTGACGTAAGACATGAGCAGGGTTCTCTATGGGTTTTGTTTTATTTTGAAGCAGTCTGGCCTGGTAGCATAGTCCCATAATCCTAGCACCTGGGACGCAGTGGTAGGTACATCTCTCCTTGAGTTCTAAAACAGCTTGATTTACATAGTAAGTTTGGGGATAGCTAAGGCTACATAGAGAGATCCTATCTCAAAACAAACAAACAAACAAACAAAATAAAATTTTAAAGTGGCTATGGTGGTACATGTTTTTATCTTAGCACTCAAGATCATCCTCAGCTACATAACAGATTTGAGGCCAGCCTGGGCTACATGCTGGTGTGTGCGCGCGCGCACACACACACACACACACACACACACACACACACACACACAAAAGTAAAAAACAGGTCTGAGTACAGCTGGACTTACAAGTTGACTCTGATTTAGTTCTGGGAGAAGAAAAGTCTACTATTCTTTTAGGTGGAAAAATACAAATAAACGATGAGCAAAGGAGAGAAAATGAAATGTAAATAAGCATAAGCACCTCTTAGTACTTGGGAGACAGGAGGCAGGAAACCCAGAAGTTCAAGGTCATTCTCAACTAGTGAGTTAAAGTGATGCATGACATCCTTTCTCAAAAACCAAATTACAGCAAATAAACAATATGTGAAAAACTCAGATGACAAACTGAAGTAAATGATTTTGGTGTCGTTAAAATTTAGTTATGGAAATACTACTTTATGTATTTAAAGTTAAGGTTTTTGAAAAACAACAAAGACAATGGGAAATTCACAAAGATAAAATACTAACAGTCTTTTTTTTTTTTTTTTTTTTTTTTTTTTTTTTTTTTTTTTTTTTTTTTGGTGTTTTTCAAGACAGTGTTTCCCTGTATAGCCCTGGTTGTCCTGGAACTCACTCTATAGACCAGGCTGGCCTCCAACTCAGAAATCTGCCTGCCTCTGCCTCCCAAATGCTGGGATTAAAGGTGTACGCCACCACTGCCAGGCTATACTAACAGATTTTTACACAAATGTTTGAATTAGCCTTTAAACAAAGAAAGGAAGGTTGACTTGAACTTACAAAATGCAGAATTTTTATAAGGACAAGTACTACATTTTATCTTATAACCTTACCTGCTTTAGAAACTGTATCTTGATCAACAGGAGTCTCTTGAAAATCTCCTTGTGTGTCCAGAAGTGAAGATTTAATGTAAGTGGCTAAAGTTTCAACAGGACCCTCTCCAGTAGCCATTAAAGGGTTATACTGGTTGTCAACAGGTGAACTTCCACAGCTCTTCAGCTCATCAAACCTTTTCACACACTACAATGATATAAAATGGCAAAAATGGAGGTTAGAGAAAAATAAAACAAAACAACAATAACAACCAAACAACCAATCAAACAAAACCACTTTGTATAAAAATGCAACACTGGTACTTTCTGTGCTAATCAAAAAATTTAAAAAGCACATAATGGCCAGGTAGTGGTGGCGCATGCCTTTAATCCCAGCACTTGGGAGGCAGAGACAGGCGGATTTCTCAGTTCGAGGCCACCATGAGTTCCAGGACAGCCAGGGCTATACAGAGAAACCCTGTCTCAAAAAACAAAACAAAACAACAACAATAACAAACAAAACAAAACAAAGCACATAATAATTTTATACAAGCTTACTGTCTTAATATAGTTATTATCCTTGAGTAATACTATAAGAGCAACCATTAAATAATCATGAATGATAATCTTCAGTCAATAAAATTTAATGATATATTGTTGAGTGACCTAATAGGAGAGAAGATGTATTTATTCATAGTTTTGAATAATCACCTTCAATATCATTAAGGTTACATAATTATATATAAAGTAAAAATAATGGAAAAAGATATTTTTTACTTCTATTTTAACATACTTCATTTTTAAATTATTTTACATTTATTTAAGTTAAAATGTGCAAGTATTTTGCCTGCATTTATGTCTGTGCACCATGTAAATGCCTGATGCCCCCAAAAGCCAGGAGAGGGTGCTGCATCCCTGGCAGTGGGTTCGTAGGTGGTTCTGAGCCTCTGTATGAGTGTTATAACTGAACCATGAACGATCTCTCCAGTACCTAAAGATACTCTTCTATATTTTTTGTTGGGGGAACATGAACAAAATTTGTATATTTTAAAATGTAAAATTCTGCAACTTAATCTTTTCTCTTTTAAAAGTCAGAGTAGAAGTTGTTTTTGAAAATGTGTTAATTCGGGGCAAGAAAGATAGCTAAATGGTTAAGATCACTGAGTGCTCTTTCAAAAAACCTAGGTTCAATTCCCATAATCCACACAGCAGCTCACAATCACCTGTTAATTCCAGTTCCAGAGCCTCCAAGGGCACCAGGTACATGGTGCACACACACACGCAGACAAAACATCCCAGACATAAAAATATTTAAATAAATGAAGTAAAAAATACTTAACTTAAAGGAATCATATACATATGCTCTTGAAGAAGAGTAAAGATTATCTTTATCAGTCATATTTCCCTTTGGTACGCATCTGTTATTAGTTGATAATATTAGCACGTAAAATACTTGGCTTTTATTTTTGTATTATGTTTCCATCAGGAATAATACCTAATTCTGTCATCATCTAAGTATTAACCAGGCCTGACCTTGCTTAGCTTTGGAGGTCAAATGAGACTGGGTATGTTCTGAGTGGTATGGCCATAGAATTCACCCTAACCTGGGATTAGGAACTAAGCCCAATGTCTGATGACAGTACTAGCTGAGACACTAAGCAATTCCCCTATCCCTAATAAAATCTAATTCAGCTTTCAATGGAAAGCCAATCCAGGAGGAGCTGACTTGTTTAACACTATATTTTCTTTTCTTCTACTGCATATCTCAGGCTGTTGCTGCACTGAGGACTGATCCCAGGGCCTCAGATACACTAGGGAAGCACTCTACCTGTGAAGATGCCACAGCTGCCCAGGAGGCCACAGAAGGAAGCAAAACTATCTCGGACTAGACCATGCCTAATGGTGAAGGTAGCATTACAGGTCACAGGGGAGGCCACAGAGTTTCCTAGAAGGCAGGGGTGACAAGCTACAAAGAAAGAAGTCTGGGAGCGGCCACCATCTTGGAACGGGAGGTGGAGCAGAGACGACTGGGAGCGACCGAGCGGGCCACCGCTGCCGCCATGAACCCCGAATATGACTACCTGTTTAAGCTGCTTTTGATTGGTGACTCAGGCGTGGGCAAGTCATGCCTGCTCCTGCGGTTTGCTGATGACACATACACAGAGAGCTACATCAGCACCATTGGTGTGGACTTCAAGATTCGAACCATTGAGCTGGATGGCAAAACCACCAAACTGCAGATTTGGGACACACCTGGTCAGGAACGGTTCAGGACCATCACTTCCAGCTACTATCGGGGGGCTCATGGCATCATTGTGGTGTATGATGTCACTGACCAGGAATCCTATGCTAATGTGAAGCAGTGGCTGCAGGAGATAGATCGCTATGCCAGTGAGAATGTCAATAAGCTCCTGGTAGGCAACAAGAGTGACCTCACCACCAAGAAGGTCGTGGACAACACCACAGCCAAGGAATTTGCAGACTCTCTGGGTGTCCCCTTCTTGGAGACAAGTGCCAAGAATGCCACCAATGTTGAGCAGGCATTCATGACGATGGCTGCAGAGATCAAAAAGCGGATGGGGCCAGGAGCAGCGTCTGGGGGTGAACGGCCCAACCTGAAGATTGACAGCACTCCTGTGAAGCCTGCTATCGGTGGCTGCTGCTAGGAGGGGCACTTGGGGGAGGGGCATCTTCTCCAGATGATGCTCCTGGAGGGGGCAGGAAGTGCCTCCCTCTCCTAGGGCATTTGAGTCTGTAGCTTTGGGGTGTCCTGGGCTCCCCATCTTCCTCTGGCCCATCTGCCTTCTGCTCTGAGTCCCAGTCCTGTCAGGGCCCCCCATGGAGGACATGCAGAACCTGTGGCTGGGGTGGTCACGGGGACTGCTCTGCTGCTGCCTCTAGGTACCTTGAAAAGATGCCCACCACGCACCTTTCTTTGGAATGAGGACTCCGCTGTCTGTCACTCACCCCCATGTATGCTGCACTGGGTTTCTCTTTTCCTTTCTTCCCAATAGCAAGGGTCTCCCTGCCTCTGCTGCCCCTGGGTACAAGCAGTAGCCAGGGGATCCAGGGCCTCAGGTCCAGGGTCCTACATCGGACCTCAGGACAGGTGCCAGGGCTGCAAGAGCCCAGTAGTCACCGTTTCCTCATCTCTGCCTCACTCCACCGCTCCCACACACAGCTTGAGCCGTCCAGCTGCGGTTAGGTCTTGAGCACACATCTAGGGTAGGTGGGCGGATGGGTTCGCTGGGCCTATGTCTCAAGCCGGGAGGGAGCCTGCTCCTGCCTCCCCCTGCCCTGCCAGAGCCAGGCCCATGTGCTGCCTGCCTACCGAGCCCCTTTGTCCCTGAGGAAAGCAGAGGCGGAAGGCCCACCTTGCCAAAGGCCGGGCACCAGCCTTAACCCTCACTCTGCCAGCACCTCCCTTTTCTGAGGCAGCACATCTGGCTTGTTCTTCCTCCATTCCTCAGAGCCTGACAGGGCCAGACCTACTTCTCTGGGGAATGTGGGTGCAACTTGGGGTTATGGGACTCTTCCCTGTCCCAGTTCAGAATCCTGACCCCCACCCTCTGGCACAGCTTCCTGTAGAAAACCTTTGGTCTTTACCTAAGAAGCCATGTCCTTTGTGCTGTCTCTTGCCAGTCTCACCCTACAACCTGCCCTGCCCTCCAGTGTGTATTTAAGTCCCTGGGCTGCCCCTCTGGGAGGGAGCCTCTGCTCCCAGGTTCCCCTCTGGTGTCACGTCAGGCATTTTGCAAGGAAAAGCCACTTGGGGGAAGATGGAAAAGGATGAAAAAAAATAAATTTCTACTGGCCCTTGGATAAGCCAAGGGTTTTTGCAAGGAAAAAAAAAAAAAAAAAAAAAGAAGTCTGACTCTCCCGCCTCCCCCATTCTGTCCTTGTCTACCCTCTTCCATTTGAAACAAGTGGTTTCACTGTCACCCATTAGATGGCAGAGCCATTTCAAGACAGTGGTCCTGCGGTCTACTTGGAGTCCATCTAGGTAACATGTTAACACAGATCTACCCTGCTAGGTTTGACTTGATATTCATATACACTTTTTAAGGAGATAAATGATAGAAATGGCTTTTCTTGTTACGTTTTAAGTTCATATTTGAATTCTGTTTCATCTCATGTACAAAGCCATTTTTTACACAAATAGTTTTTATAGGTTTTTGTCTGTGTCTGGACTATTAAAGATGGAATGTTTTACAATGATTTTTACTTCAGTGACATTAAGACAAATTAGAAGTCCTAAACTCAAGAAATAAGACAGAACAAGAAAACCCAACACAGAGTAAATAAGTAAAAATTAAACCATCAGTGGAATTATTGGATGCTGTAATTCCTGTACTCCAGAGGCTGAGGCAGGATGCTCTTTATGAGTTCCAGGCCAGCCTGGCCTACACAGTGAGTTCCAGGTATAGTGGCGCACTCTCATAATCCCAACATTTTGGATGTTAAGGCAGAAGATACTTCAGCCTGAGTTATGTTGTAAATTTCACATAAAAAACCCACGAAAATCAGGGGCTGGAGAGATGGCTTAGTGGTTAAGAGCGCTGGCTGCTCTTCCATAGGATCCAGGTTCAATTCCCAGCACCCACATGACAACTCACCACTGTCTGTAAGTCCAGTTCTAGGGGAGTCTGATATCCTCACATTAATGCACATAAAATAGAATTAAATAAATTATATTAAAAAAATCCACCAAAACCAAAGCATAACAAAAACTGAAGTTTCTAAATCTCAAACTAGTGTCCAGGAGTGTATTACAAGACTCTATGTTTTTCCTATAAGAATTCTTAAATTTAAAGTTTGATTCTGAGTATAAAATTAATAAAGTCGGCCTGGCAAGATGGCTCAGCAGGTAAGAGCACTGACTGCTCCTCCAAAGATCCTGAGTTCGGATCCTAGCAACTACATGGTGGCTCACAACCACCCGTAATGATCTGATGCCCTCTTCTGGTGTGTCTGAACACAGCTACAGCGAATTATACCGGAGCAAGCAGGGCCCGAGAGAGTGGGCCAGCTGGCAGATGACCTGAGTTCAATTCCCAGCAGCCACACCCATGATGGGTCACGGCCATCTGTACAGCTACAGTATACTCATACACATAAAATAAAATAAATAAAAGTAAAAAAAAAAAACCCAAACTTTAAAATTAATAAAGTCAATTGTATTATCAGGATAACTAGCCTTTTTATTTCAAAGAGCGCCGTTTGCTTTTCTCCTTATAATTTAATTTATACCAAGAAATACTTTGAATGTTCATTACAACAGGATGATGGCGGTGCATGCCTTTAATCCCAGAGCTGGGGAGGCAGAGGCAGGTAGATCTGAGTTCAAGACCAGCCTGTGTTCTTATATTATTTGTTTGTTTGTTCATAAATATTATTTATTTATTTATTGCTGTTTAGCCCTGGCTATTCTGGAACGTGCTCTTTAGACCAGGCTGGCCTCAAACTCCCGAGTGTTAGGATTATATTAATGTTCCAGAGGATATAATGCCCTCTTCTGATCTCCTTTAGCACTATACGAATGTGGTGCACAGAAATCAATGAAGGCAAAACACTCACATACAAAATAAAATAGATATAATTTTTTCACTTAGATGTTTCTTTCAATTTCACAGGGGTCGGAGGTGGGCATCTATGTTTTAGAAGGGATCCAGGGACTGTTACTCACCTCTTTAGGCGTTAATCCAGGCACAAGCCTTGCCACAGTTTCCCAGTTGATGGTCTGAGGGATTCCAATCAATGGATAAAGGATCATATCCAATACCATTTGGTTATTATTATTAAGGAAATTATTGTTTTCTGAATATCCACGACTCATCTTTTAGAGCTAGAAATAGGGAAAACACATAGTATTATTACGTCTGAAATTCAGATGTTTCCAGAATATTGCGAACTAGTTATAGTCCATTCCTAAAAGCTACCTGCCACTATATAAAGAAAAAATAAAACTGATGTAAAGTAAACACCAAATACACATCTAAAATCTCTTCAAACAGAAAAGCTTTGAATATTATGACTTGAAAGATGGGTACATATAAGAATGGACAGATGAATTAGATATGCAATAAAAAGGCAGAATCTTCTGTCTCTTTGTTTCACGACGGGGTTTCTCTGTGTAGCCCTGGCTGTCCTGGAACTCAATTTGTAGACCAGGCTTGCCTCAAACTCAGAGATTCACCTGCCTCTGCCTCCTCAATGCTAGGCTTAAAGGTGTGCTTTAAGCCAGCACTGCCTGGCTTAAAAGGCGAAATCTTAGTGGCAAACTCCAAGTGACAGGCATTTGGGTTTTTATTACAAAACAAAACAAAAAAGAAAAAACCCAAAAGCCAAACAAACAAAAAAACCCTTTGTCTCTGCTCTATGTTAAATTTTTTCCAAATAAAATGTTCAGGAAAAGTTGAGTATACTTTATTTCCCTAAAAAGTCACTAAGCATGCAGTTTATACACCAAGTATTCATAGGTAATATAATCAAACCATGAAGAACTAAGCTTGCTCAAAGTATTATAATTTCATTTTGGTCCTAAGTAATTCCCTCCTGTTTTTTCCTTGAGTGAATGTTCATGGCACAAATAATGCACCATGGCTGAGCATACTGAACTTGTAGACATAATAAAATGAAATAGCCTAGCAACTTAACATGGCAGTTAATATATCATGGTTATTATAATGATGTCAATCTATTATAGTGCTGTTATTTTTGTATGTTTGAAACAACTTCTCTCTGGAAAGTTCTTTTTCAACACTATCTTCTGAAGCAATGTGAAACTGACCTGACTGACTTGGCAGAAAATGGGTACTGGCAGAAAACCTAAGAGCCAAAATGGAGGCAGCCATGGAAAGGCAGAGGAGCATGATCACTATGAAAGCAGAGCTTGTCCTGATTTTATAAGGAAACAGGTTTGGAGGAGTTAAGTAATTTGCACAATGCCATAGATCTAATAAGATGCAGAGTAAGGGTTCACATTTCAATCTACCTTCTCTCCATTCTCTAAGGAGAAGTAGAGAGGTAGAGATAGTGGTCTAGTTTGGAAAAGACAGACTCTAACAGACTAGAAAGCCAGTTATATTTCAATGACACAACTCTGAAAGTCTTAGCCCATGAGGTGGGCTGGGAAGATTATAAAAAGAAAGAAAAGAAAACAAAACTACTCGTCTAAAGCTAAAATATTTCAGGAAGCTCTTTATGTCAATGGATTTAAGACATACTATTTTATCCACACATTTACAAATACTCCATTATGTGTCAGGCACTGCAGCTAAAGTTGGAACACAGAATTATAGAAGAAAACACTGGTAAAGGTTTATGGCTAGTCATGTTTTTATAGTTTAGCTGTCATTAGTTTCTAGCTTAGGAATACCAGGTGAAGATATGAGCTGCTCTGTGGAAAAGTGTGGCATAATGTAGGGCAAAGATGACTAACCGACCAAGAGCAGTGTGCCTGGAGTCTGAAGGTCTGGTTCGAGTTTTAGCATCATCACAAGCCACATTAAAAGCCCATGACAGACAGTACAGAGAGAACAAAAAGGAAGGTTCTCTGAAGATAATAAAAGTACCTCTCAAGTGAGACATGATATGTAAAGATACTTCCAAGGATTGTGACATTTAAAATAGCTGAGTAGAAATGTAGAAGCAGTCATTAGCACTAGGTGGTTGTTTATATAAACACTGTCATAGGGCATCAAATCACAGCTAAAACAACACAACCCTATGTGTCTGCATGAGCATTAAAAAGCAACAGTTAAGAGCACTTGATGCTATCACACAGGACCTGGGTTTGGGTCCCAGCAACCAAGTGCCTTCTTACAACTGTCAGTAACTCGAGTTACAGGGCTATAATGCCCCCTTCTGGCGTTCATGGGCACTAGACATATATATGGTACATACAGACACATGCAAGCAACACACAGGCACATATAAATATAAATAAAATGAATAAAATAAAAATGAATAAATCTAAAACACAAAAGAAACACAAAAACCATGAAGCATTGTAAAGTCATAGCTTTCTGAGATGTACCTTACTGAAGGCCCAGCACAGTGTCCAAGTTACAAGTATAGAAGTCAAAACTGTCCAACTTTGTATCTTGGTTCTACCATTAAGATATTCTGTGTCTCAATTTCCTCATCTGCAAAACAAAGGTCAGACCATAGGTGCTCTGTCTTCCTGTGATCCTTGATAGGGAGAGTCGCCTGATACAGTATAAGGACTGGAAGGCTGAGATTTTTAAATAGATTCATAAAGATAACAAAACACAGCATGAAGTTTGCTGCCAATAAAAGGAATTAAACAGGCTATGAATACTTACCAAGCTTCACCATTTCTAGCAGTGTACTCTTGGGCTTGTTATAAGGAAAATAATAACTACTTTTAAGATTATTGAGAGAATTAAATAATACCATAAAGTACCCAGCACAGTGTCTGGCATGCAAAATGTGCACCTAAATTTATTATGGCAATTGTTTTTCCTTATCCTATTTTGGCTGTTACTGACACAAATTTTTTTCAAGAATTTGTTGACTCCCTTAGAAAGCACCTGCCCAGAACAGAATTTCACTTTTATCCACTTAGGGTAGCTCTTGCTTTGTAGCCCAGGCTGGCTTCTAACTCATGATCCTTCGGCCTCAGATCATAGGGATTACAGGTGTGTCTGGCACACTCAGCTCTCAGGCTGTGCTTTTTATCTTTGATTCCTCAAAAGAATGACTAGCAAAACAGATAGTGCCAAAAAATGTTTGCTGACTTAATAAAGTCTCAAAGCCTTAAAGAAACAATGTATTTTTTGGAACCCACTCCAAGCTGAAGATCCACAATTTATATGAATGTTTAAGTACACTATACAAAAATAAATGTGGAATTTTAATTTTCAGTGAACAAAATGTTGTTCTCTACTTACATGGTTAACGTGTGCATCCTTTTTTCCTAAGGACAAATGATTCGGAAAGGGGTGTTTAACTATAATTTGTTTGGACCTTAGGAGACATTTAGGATGGGAATGGAGATGTGTGAGCCCTGGGTCTGACAACCAGCACTGGAAAAGAGAAAAGGCAAGAAAACAGTCTAAGGTAGAAGTCAAGACAAAGATCCCTTGTGTGCTGCTTTTCTATTTTAACTTCCAGAAAATTTAATTAAAATTTATTTTCTGTTTTTGGTGGTGGCATGGTGTACTCTACGAATGAGCTAAGTCCCCAGCACTTAATTAAAATTATAAGAAAGTTGTCTCCATCAATTTTTTTGTTTTTTGTTGTTTTGAGACAGGGTTTCTCTGTGTAGCCCTGGCAGTCCTGAAACTCACTCTGTAGACCAGGCTGGCCTTGAACTCATAAATCTGCCTGCCTCTGCCTCCCAAGTGCTGGCATCAAAGGCATGCGCCACCACCGCCCGGCTCAAATTCTTAAAAACTTGTATATTTCAAATATAATACACATTTATTCATGTTTATGGGTGATTTAAATAACTTGGGTGTGATTTTTTTTTCTGTTAACACAACTGAACCTTTCCAATCAAGGGAAAAAAACTATTGTGTATTCTAGTTAAACTAATCTATGAGAACGTTTCCTTTAGAGTCTGAATAACATACAGTCTTAGAACAGCTGGCACATGCATCTCATTCTGGAGAAAGGTATAAATGTATAAGACCAAAAGAAAATATCCAAAATTCAAAATTATCCTCTCATGCATGATACCATATTTTAAAAGCGTTTAAGAAATAACATATTTGGTAAATAAATAACATTATTTACCAAAATCCAAAAATTCTATTGTTTAACATATTACACCTTTAAAGAATATAACCTATTTCCTTATTTTGGCTTATTCATATGGACAAGCATCTGCTTTTCATTTTTCAATGAAAAGGGGGCTCTTGGTTTTTCCCTAGGCAGAGGCAGGAGTGGAAGGAGTGGGAGTCACTGGGACAGGTGGAAGGCCTCTGGCACAGCAGAGGGAGGCTGTTAGTCCTGATCTACAACAGACTTCCTGACTCTCAGCCACACATGTGACCCAGACGGTTGGCTCTGATTCTGAAGGACGGGACATCACTGCCCACCCGGGTAAGTAGTCCTTCCAAGCCCGGGTCCGAGGCTCTCTGCACGGCGCGTCCTCGGGACCGGGGTTCCGCGGCGTGGGCGCCGACTCGAGGCGCGGGCTGGAGAGGATCAGACAAAGGCGTCGGAAAGCAGCCTGGCGGGGACCGCGAGGGCCGGAGTCCGGCGGCCGAAGCTGGGCTCGATCGCCCGGATCGCAGGCGAGAGAGGCGGCCGGACCCGGCGGCAGGCTGCGCCCGGGCGTCCACGGGCTTCCGGGCAGCGGGGCCAAGCACTGTCCGCCCGCCCGCCCGCCGGGACGGGCAGCGGCGCTCCCGGCCCCCGCCCCACTTCCAGCTCCCGGGTGGGTGCCCCAGCCTCTCAGCGTCTCTCTCACCTCCACAGGGCCGCGGCGGCCCTCACGGCGCCGGTGTCACCTGCAGCGGCCGGCACCGCCCGCGCTCGCGCCCAGAACGGCGCGACCCGGCGCACACGCCAGGCGGAGGCAGCCTCCCGAGCCGCGGCCGCACCCGCCTGCGCCCGGTAGCCGGCCGCCCAGCACGAGCGCCGAGGGGCGGGGCCTTGCCGACGCGGCACGGCCAATCGCAAGCTAGCGCCGCAGCAGGACATCCAATGAGCGACGAGCTTCTGTGGGTGGGCGGGTGCGGGCGGTGCCAGAGCGCAGCCGGTCGCTTCACGGAGCCTGCTCTCACCCTGCCCTCTCTGGTTCTTCCTTCCTCTCAGGCCTGTCGCAGTGCAGCATCCCCACCCTCTCAGCGTCCTGTCTCTTAGCAACTAGATCTTCAGCGCTTGATCTTAAACAGCTAAAGCGGAGTGCACGAGAAGGGATACGTGGGAGATAAAGGGAGGTCGAATTAAAAGAATAGAGTAAATCTTTCCCTGTCACTCATTTTGCTATAAGCTGCTTAGGTACAGCTGAAAAATTATGTGCTCTGATAGGGCGTTGGCTGGCAGTTAGAAACATACTGTAAGCTGAAAAGCTGGTGACTTCTCAGATATAGTGTGGAAAATGACATCAATGTTAAACTTGGAAGGCTGATTGATGTTGAGTCTTAGAGCACTGACTGAAGTGAATTAGAGGCCAGAATGTGAGTTTATGTTGGCAATCACTCCTCGATTTTGGCAAGATTCAACTAAAATAGTATCCACATAAACCTGTTTGCAAGGAGAGAGAGAGGGGGGGGGGAGGGACAGCGAGCAGTTTATTCAGTGTAAGCTGTATATCAAAAGGAATACAAATAAGTGTCAAGGTTATGGTTTCAATTAAATCTTCATTTCTTTTTTTGTTTCCCAGAGGAAGTTAAAAGTTTTTTTTCTTTCTCTTCAATCGCTTTATCTCCCAAGGCTTTTCCTCCGTCCACTCAAATGGATCCCCCCCACACACACTTTGGCGAGGTGGTCTCAATGTGCAGGTAGAGTCCAAATTGGGCCCAAGGAATGAGGCTTCCACAGTTGGTAATGGGCCTCAGGCTTCACCGAAGCTCTGAGCAGCACAGTAAGAGAAGCACTGGGATCATTTCACAGACTCAGGCTTCCTGCTGGGAACTAAAGGTTCCTATCTTGCTCTTAGGCGAACAAGTGTTAACATTCAGCTTGAACTTCAGTGGCTGCACATCTAGCTTTTGACCTCCAAGTCCTCTACAGCAGGTTAGCCACAGTTCTAGTTTATGAATGCTTCATGACACCCAGGAGTTTGTAACCAGACTTGTGAAGGGCTCATTTGTCAAGCTAATGCATGAAGTAAAGGAAGACTACCATCTATGGAACATTTAAAAATATATGCCAGGTGTGCATCTGTTATCTACCTTAATCATCATGGCAACACTATGAGGTTTATACAGTTATTCTTTCTTTTTTTAAATAATAAAAGATAAAACAAAAATTAACACACCAGAATTGGACAAACAGAAGAAAAAGAGACAAGAGAAAGCACAAGAAACAAAGACCCCCTTGTTCACACACAGCAATCCCATAAAAACACTAAACTGGAAGCCATAATATATGTGCAGAGGGCCTGCTGCAGCCCTGTGCATGCTGCTTCAGTCTCAGCAAATCCTTGTGTGCTTTGGTCATGTTGGTTTAGAGGGCCTTGTTTTCTTGATGTCCTCCATCCCCTCTGGAGCTTACACTCTTTTCTCTTCCATGGGTGCTCTGCCCTCTGAGGGGAGGGATTTGATGGAAAGATACCATTTAGGGCTGAGTGTTCCGAGATTGGCCTTTCTCTCTCTCTCTCTCTCTCTCTCTCTCTCTCTCTCTCTCTCTCTCTCTCCCCTCTCTCTCTCTCTCTCTGGCTATGAATCTCTGCATTTGTTCCTATCTGCTGCAGGATCAAGCTTCTCTGATGGTTGGACAAGACACTGATCTATGAGTACCGCAGAATGACATTAGGAGTCATTTAATTGTGACTTTAAATTTTTTTCTTTTTATTTATTTTATGTGTATGAGTACACTGTAGCTGGATAGAGGGTCATGAGCCACCATGTGATTTCTGGGATTTGAACTCAGGACCTTTGGAAGAACAGTCAGTACTCTTAACCGTTGAGCCATCTCACCAGCCCAACTTTTTCTTTTTAAAGTAGTTCTTTCTTCCTTCCTTCCTTCCACCCACCCTCCTTCCCCCTCCATCTTTCTTTCTCTCTCCATCTTTCTCTCTCTCTCTCTCTCTCTCTCTCTCTCTCT
>JADRCD010193016.1:0-32518 GCA_019843815.1 Montemys delectorum | reverse complement strand
AAAAAGCAATGAAATTGAAAAGTTAGCATGCAAAGCAAGGAGATCTATTATGGGATCTTCAAGGATCTAAACCATTGTGTTTTGTCTTCATTTTTCTCCCTTTTCTTTCTCAAATTTTGCTCTATTATTCTCTTTTCTCTATTGCCATAAGGCCTCCTCATTTCCCACCATGGGCCATTTTCTGTTTTTATGATCTCTCCACCACATATTTCTATATGTATATACTGAAGGATATACAACGCATGTGAGAGAAACATTCACCATGTGTTTCTGAATCTAAATTTTGCTCAACATGATCTACATCCAGATCTGTCCATTTTATTTCAAATGCAATTTCATGTTTCTCAACAGCAAAAAAGTTCTGTTGTTTATATTTGTCACATTTTTAATCCATCCCTCAGCTGATGAATTTCTAGATTATTCTATTTGTTACATACTGTGAATATAAGTAAGCATACATATACTTGTATTTTAGTGTTATATTAACTTGGTCCCTTGGGTATGTATTCTACCCATGTAGTATCACAGAGTATTTCTATTTCCAGTGTTTTAAGAAACTTCTATGCTGATTTCCATAGTGACTACACAAGTTCACATTCCCCAAGCACTGATTAAGAAGTTTGCTTTCTCAAAATAATCAGAAGCATTTTGACATTAATTTTCTTGATCATAAGCACTCTAACCAGGGTGAAATAGAATCTCAAAACAGTTTTAATTCACATTTTCCTGATGGATAAAAATGTTAACATTTTCAAATATTTATTTTCCATTAGTATTTCTATGAATTTAATTTTTCCTCTGATTTCTTCACTGTCCCACTCATTATCAGAGTATAATATCAATTACATAATATCATTATTATATATTATCATTATATCACTCACTATAAGATGTTTGCCCAGTTTCTGTGGTTTCTCATGATATTAATTTTAGTTTTATCTCATACTAATGTTATGAAAAACTTAAATTATTTCTGTCCTTTTGCACTCATTAAGACTTGTTTTGTGTCAGGCGGTAGAGACACAAGCCTTTAATCCCAGCACTTGGGAGGCAGAGGCAGGCGGATTTCTGAGTTCAAGGCCAGCCTGGTCTACAGAGTGACAGCCAGGGCTACACAGAGAAACCCTGTCTCAAAAAACAAACAAAAAAAAAAAAAAAAAGAAAGAAAGAAAGAAAAAAAAAGAGAGAGAAACTTGTTTTGTGTCCCTATTTTGAATACTGCCCTCTGTTTTGAAGTGGTCTCCTGAGAAGAATCTGCACTTGATTTCTTTTGGATGGAATATTTTTCAGATATTTGTTTAATCTATGTGATATAGTTGTACTTTGAGGTTTCTTGATGGATTTTAGTCTAGTTATGAATATGATATTGAAATTATCTACTACTACTGTATCATTTCATTGATAACGCCTATTGTTTCTTTGTCTCAGAATAGAACCCTGACTCATACTATAAGATATTTCGCATCATTAATTCAGTCTTACATGTCTGAAAGAAAATGTTGCATGTTAGAAAGATATAAAGTTTAATGAAAATGTATACATGATATTCATAAGATAGTGACCATGTTACAATTTATTATTACCACTCTGTACACATACTCATCTTCTTAAATTTTGTACATCTCTACACAAATTATTTTGAAATACACACAGCTATATGTATAACATATATATATGTAAGTGTGTGTGTGTGTGTGTGTGTGTGTGTGTGAATGCCACAGTTAAAATATTATGTCTAATTATCAGTTAACAGCTTGATCTGTTTCAATAATGTTAGTAAACTACTACAACATGGGATAAAGGAGATATTCATTTAGATGAGAAGTTTTAATAGAATTTTCAAAATTCAAGATTGTTCAAGAAGGATTTCAATAGAGTATCTTTGTGGCAATGATGTTCAAAATGAATTGTATTTCTTGCTAAAAGCAATGTCTAGCTTTCTCTTATGTGTATATTATAGAAGAGGCCTGTATTGTGGCTCCCTAGAGGAAAAGAATAGATAAAATCAATCTTTATTAGTAAGGGATTTAAACAGAGGTATGTATGATATGGTCTAGGTATCTCATCAATGATGATCTCCAAACAGTAGATGTTTAGAGCCAACTCTCTGCTTCATCCATGAACCTGGAAACCTTAACAGTCCCAAACTGCTACTGAAGGCCTGGAAGATTACCAGAGAGGTGCTGGTCTTCAGTCTTCATTGGAAAGCCAGTCTTCATGCTCATGTCAGTGAAGGGTGGCAACAGCAGTGGCAGTAGCAGAAACAAAAAAAGGATAAAAAGATTCCTGAACAGGGTAGATGAACTCACTGTCAGTATAGGAACAAAATAGATGAACTTGGTAACATGATGCAGAAACATGTAACCATAAATAAAACACTTTTCCCTTGAGCTTCATTATACCTCGAACTCTGCTGGGTGGTTCTAATCACATTCAGGCTAGGTCTTCCAATTGTAGTAAATATATTCAAGAAAATATTGAAGACACAGAAATAAAACTGCACACTTACCCACACTTGATCTTTTGACACAGAACCCAAAAATGTACAATGGAAAAAAAGAAAGCATTTTCAATAAACCGTGCTGGTCTAACTGGCTGTCTGTATGTAGAAGAATGAAAATAGACCTGTATTTGTCACCTTGTACAAAGCCCAAGTCCAAGTGGATCAAGGACCTCAACATAAAACCAGATACACTGAATCTAATAGAAGAGAAAATGGGAAAGCGCCTTGAACTCATTGGCACAGGAGGAAATTTCCTAAACAGAACTCTAGTGGTGCAGTTTCTAAGATCAAAAATCGCTAACTTGGACCTCATGAAATTGGAAAGTTTCTGTAAGGCAAAGGGCATAGTCAATAAGACAAATCAGCAACCCACAGATTGGGGAAAAAAAGCTTCACTAATCAAACATGCGATAGAGGGCTCATATCCAAAATATATAAAGAACTCAAGAAGCTAACCACCAAAAAAACAAACAACCCAATCAAAACATGGGGTATTGAACTAAATGGAGAATTCACAACAGGGGAATCTCGAATGGCTGAGAAGCACCTAAAGAAATGTTCAAAGTCCTTAATGAGCAGAGAAATGCAAATCAAAATGACCCTGAGATTCCACCTAACACCAATCAGAATGGCTAAGATCAAAACCTCAGGTGACAACACATGTTGGTGAGGATGTGAAGAAAGAGGAATTGGTGATGGGATTTCAAACTGGTGCAACCACTCTGGAAATGATTCTGGAGGTTCTTCAGAAAATTGGAAATAGATCTACCTGCAGACTCAGATATACAACTCTTGGGAAGATACTCCAAAACTTCCCCACCATGCCACAGGGGCATATGTTTATAGCAGCCTTGTTTGTGATAGTCAGAAGCTAGAAACAATACAGATGTACCATGACAGAAGAATGGATACAGAAAATGTGGTTCATTTACACAATGGAATACTACTCAGCTATTAAGAATGAAGATATCCTGAGTTTTGCAGGCAAATAGATGGAACTAGAAAATATCATTCTGAGTAAGGTAACTCAGACCCAAAAGGACATGCATGGTATGTACTGGTATGTACTCATTAATAAGTGGAAATTAGCCAAATAATAATAATAATAATAATAATAATAATAATAATAATAATAATAATAATATAGAATATCCAAGATACAGTTCACAGAACTGAAAAATGTCAACAAGCTGAAGGCCCCAAGTGAGGATGCCTCAGTCCCACTTGGGAGGGAGAACAAAGCAACCACAAGGGAGGAGGGAGGGAAGGAGGGCCTGAGAGGGAAAGGGGACAGGAGAGAGGGGAACATGATCTGGTATTGGGTGGGGGAAAAGGACTGAAGCCCTGAGGGCCAGCAGAAAAAAAATTGAAGCAGGCAACCTCAGGAGGTAGGAGGTTGGGGGGATCCTTCAGAATGCTCCAGAGACCTGAGAGGTGAGAGATTTTCACGACTCAAAGAGAGGGACCTTAGATGAAATGCCCTATAGTGGGGAGAGGAAACTTGTAGAGCCCACCTCCAGCAGAAAGACAGGGCATCAAGTGAGGGATTGGATTGCTATCCCACAGTAAAACCTCTAACCCATAATCATTTCTATCTGAAAGAACTACAGGGGTGGAAATGGTGAGGGGCCTGAGGAAAAGGAGGTCCAGCGACAAGTCTAAAGTAGGATCCATCTCAAGTAGAGGCCCCAAGGCCTGACACTATTACTGAGGCTATAGCGTGCTCACAGGAACGGGCCTAGCATGACTGCTCTCTGAAAGATCCATCAAGCACCTAAAAGAGTCAGATGCAGATATTTGCACTTAACCAGTGGACAGAAGCTGCTGACTCCTGTGGTTGAATTAGGGAAAGGTTAGAAGAAGCTGAGGAGAAGAGCAACCCTGTAGGAGGCCCAGCAGTCTCAGTTAACCTGGATCCTTGAGATCTCTCAGACACTGATCCACCAACCAGGCAGCATACACCAGCTGGTATGAGGCCCCCAACACACATACAGCAGAGGACTACTGGGTCTGGGTTCAGTCAGAGAAGATGCACCTAACCCTCAAGAGACTGGAGGGCCCAGGAAATTTAGAGGTCTGGTAGGGTGGGGTAGGCTTGGGGACATCCTCATGGAGATAGGGGGGCAGAGAGGAGATACAGGATATGAACAGTTTGAAGGTAGACCAGGAGGGGAATATAATCTGGAGAGTAAAACAAAATATTAAATAAAAAGAAGGCATTTATAAAGAAAAAAATTCCTCACAGGTGTGCATGGAGGTTTCTCTTAGCTGGTTCTAGATTTAGTCATGTTGATAACTAAAGGCAATCACCACAATGTCCCACAGAGAGCGGCAAATCAGCCCCCCCATCTCTCTATGTCTTTAAATCAGTGTATTATTACCAAAAGGCTACCAGAAGCTAAAATATATCTTAGAGTTATTATGTTTGCAAGGTGCTAGGTTCTTCTCTTGAGTTTTTTTCTTTCATTTTTCATCTCCCTCCACAAAAGGGGTGGTATTTTTCTTCTGATACTATGTCAGGGAGTGTTCAGTGCTAATGTTCTCTATTTCTCCTGCATTCTAAATTCAGTATTTCTGGATTTCTTCTCATTGCTGTCTAAAATTACATTCCAGCACCTCTTCCCTTCTCACTTCTCCTTGTTGCTTTTCTTTGAGCTAATGGAATCCTGATAGTCCCATTAGGACATCTTCCTTCCATTGTGCTTTGAAGATCAGGGGCTTCCATCCTTTCATACAAACTTATAGTGGTCATCATGTCCTCAAAACACGTTGGAGTCAAATAGAGCCACATGGTTGCAGCCAGAAGCCTGGCTTTAAATATTCCAGAGGAAAGCAAACCAAAGTCCCAAGGCAGTGAAGATCACTAGCTATGCGAGTAGCACAGATAAATGAGGCATTTCAACAGATAATTGAAAAATCTGATGAAGATCTTTGAATAAAAATGCACTGTTTGACACATACAAACCATTTTTAAACAGACCCATATGTAGAAAGAATCATGAGGAGAAATGCTAAAGGTATCCTATGTAGGCATAGGGGCTTCTCTGCTATATCTTCAAAATCCATCACTGTTGAATCATTCACATGTTCCCTATTTAATAAAAGCTTGCTCTATAACACCATAAATCCACTAACAGTATTTTACTTATTTACTGTGATTAAATTGTAGTAATTTATTCCACTTTTATACCTTCATTTTCCCCGCAGGACCCTAAAAGACTTTACTGTTATCCATAAAACACTTTTACTCTAAATAATCGATATTGATTTAGCATCCTATTATTTTTTTAGATTTATTCTCTTATTTTGCATGAAGCTCTAACCTCTGTACTATTTACAAAAGGATAAAGGAGTTCACTTTCTAAACCCCTTTCAAAGATGGATCTTCCACACTCTGTTCCCTGACTGCCAGTTCTGGGGAAATTACATTCGACAACAGTGCTAATTGTGAATTTACTCAGTCGTTCTTCACAGACAGTTTTAAAGAGAGAAGAGGTAAAATGGATGTATTACATTAAATGTAAAACTACATTAAAAAAATCAAACTACTAGCCCCGTGAGCAAGTATTTCAGGCAGTTGAGCTAACCAGCCAGAATGCCTGATAAGACAATTTGTCTCATCACACATGCCGTACACCTTAGAGCAGCAGAAGATATGGAGCTACAGAAAAATCAACAAGAAGGTAGAAACTTCCATACAAAGTTAGCAAGTTTCCTGGGCCATCGTTTTTCCAACTCTTTAGGGGTAGAATTTTATGTAGCCTCTGTAAGAATCACTTGACTATTAATACTATAATATTGATATATTAATATATTACTAGCAACAGATTCTAAAACTGTGTGCTTATGTCATTTAGCTATATGTGCTAATGTTAACTTGTGATGTGGATTTATAAGATGAATTGCCAATAATCTTTAAAAATCAGGCACTGTTGAAAGGGCTGTCTTTATTCTACTGGATGGTTTTAACTCCTTTGTCAAAGATCAAGTGACCATAGCTGTATGGGTTCATTTCTGGGTCTTCAATTCTGTTCCATTGATCTTCCTGTCTGTCTCTGTAATAATGCCATGCAGTTTTTATCACTATTTATATGTAATACAGTTTGAGGTCAGGCATTGTGAGTCCCCCAGGAATTCTTTTATTGTTGAGAATAGTTTTTGATATCCTGGGTTTTTTGTTATTCAAATGAATTTGCAAATGTCTATTTCTATGAAGAATTGAGTGGGAATTTTGATATGGATCGCATTGAATCTGTAGATTGCTTTTGGAAAGATGGCTATTTTTACTATATAAATTCTGCCAATCCATGAGCATGGGACATCTTTCCATCTTCTGAGATCTTCTTTGATTACTTTCTTCAGAAATGTGAAGTTCTTGTCATACAGATCTTTCACTTGCTTGGTTAGAGTCACACCAAGCTAGTTTATATTGTTTGTGACTATTGTGAAGGGTGTTGTTTCTCTAATTTCAATCTTGGCCTCTTTATCCTTTGAATAGAAAAAGGCTACTGATTTGTTTGAGTTAATTTTATATCCAGCTACTTTGCTGAAGTTGTTTATCAGGTTTAGGAGTTCTCTGGTGGAATTTTAGGGGTCACTTAAGCATAATATCATATCATCAGCAAATAGTGATAATTTGACTTCTTCATTTCCAATTTGCATCCTTTGAAATCCCTTTTTTTTTTTTTTTTTTTTTGATTGCTCTGACTAGGACTTCAAGTACAATACTGAATAGGTAGGCAGAGAGTGGGCAGCCTTGTCTAGTCCTTTATTTTAGTGGGATTGCTTCATGTTTCTCTCCATTTAGTTTGATGTTGGCTATATACAAATGGTGCTGGCCAATTGACATTCAGCATGTAGAAAAATACAAATTGATCCATTCCTATTTCCTTGTCCAAAGCTCAAGTCCAAGTGGATCAAGGACCTCCACATAAAAGCAGAAACACTGAAACTTATAGAGGAGAAAGTGGGGAAGAGCCTTGAACTTGAACACATGGGGCACAGGGGGAAATTTCCTGAACAGAATACCAATGCCTTATGCTCTAAGATTAAAAGTCAACAAATGGGACCTCATAAAATTGCAAAGTTTCTATAAGGCAAAGTACACAGACAATAGGACAAAACAGCAACTAACTGATGGGAAAAGAACTTTAACAATCCTATATCCAATAGAGGGCTACTATCCAATATATACAAAGAACTCAAGAAGTTAGACTCCAGAGAATCAAATAACCCTACTAAAAATGGGGTACAGAGCTAAAAAAGGAATTCTCAACTGAGGCATATTGAATAGCCAAGAAGTACCTAAAGAAATATTTAACATCTTTAGCCATCAGAGAAGTGCAAATCAAAACAACTCTGAGATTCCACCTCACACCAGTCAGAATGGCTAAAATAAAAAACTCAGGGGACAGCAGATGCTGGGGAGAATGTGAAGAAAGAGGAACACTCATCCATTGCTGGTGGGAATGCAAGCTGGTACAACTACTCTGGAAATCAGTCTGACTGTTTCTCAGAAAATTGGGCATAGTACTACCTGAGAACCCAACTAGACCATTCTTGGGCATATACCCAGAAGATGCTCCAACATGTCATAAGGATACATGTTCTACTATGTTCATAGCAGCCTTATTTATAATAGCTAGAAGTTGGAAACAAAGGAATGGATACAGAAAATATGGTACATTTATACAATGGAGTACTACTCAACTATTAAATCAATGAATTCATGAAATTCTTAGGCAAATGGATAGAACTAGAAAATATCATCCTGAGGGAGGTAACCCAATCACAAAAGAACACACATGTTATGCTCTCACTGATAAGTGTATATTAGCCCAAAAGCTTGGCATATCCAAGATATAATTCACAGACCACACGAAGCTCAAGAAAGAAGATCAAATTGTGGATACTTCAGCCTTTCTTAGAAGGGGAACAAAATATCCATGGCAGGAGATACAGAGACAAAGTGTGGAGCAGAGCTTAAAGGAAAAGCCATCCAGAGACTGCCCCACCTGAGGATCCATCCCATATACAGCTACCAAATGCAGACACTATTGTGGATGCCAACCAGTGCATGCTGACAGGAGCCTGATATAGCTGTCTCCTGAGAGGCTCTGCCAGAGACTAACAAATACAAAGGTGTGTGCTCGCAGCTAACCATTGAACTGATCACAGGGTCCCCAGTAGTGGTGGGAAAGAACTGAAAGAGCTGAAGGGGTTTGCAGCCTCAAAGGAAGAACAGCAATATCAACCAACTAGAGCTCCCAGGGTCTAAACCACCAACCAAGAAGTACACATGGAGGGACCCATGGCTCCAGCCACATATGTAGCAAAGGATGGCCTTGTCAGGCATCAATGGGAAGAGACACCCTTGGTCCCGTAAAGGCTCAATTCCCCAGTGTAGTGGAATGTGAGGGCAGGGAGGCAGGAGTGAGTGGGTGGTCGGAGGTACACCCTTATAGAAGCAGGAGGAGTGGGATGGGATAGGGGATTTCTGGGGGGGGGGGGGAATCAAGAAAGAGGATAACATTTGAAATATAAATGAATAAGATATCTAATAAAAAATAAAATAAAATAATCAGTCTTTGGAATATATGTTCAGGCATTATTGAAATCACCTTTCCAGTTGCATTCTTGTTCCTCTTTCCCTCTTAGTTAAAACTACCTGTCCATACTTATCCTTATTGCTGAGTACTTTGATGAGAAACTTGAGATATCAAAGGTGTTGATCCTAAGAAAAAGCACCTCAGTACTGTGGTCTAGGGAGAATGTGGTTGCGTAGAACCAACCAATAGAGGGTACCACATAGGAGGCCATAGAGAAATCTATCACTAACAAAAAGTCTGAAGAAAATCCAGGTTTTCTAAGCATCCTAAGGAGGAAGTTAAGCAGACACTCTACAAAGAAATTGAATTCATGAACTCTATGACCCTGGCCAAGGCAATTGCTACCAAGGTAGTTCTCAAGACTTCTCTGATGGTCTTTAATCAATATATAGAGATCCATCTCTTTCTGTGGGTTTAACAGCCATTTTGATAGAGCCATATTGCAGAAAAATAAGCATATGTAGACTTTTTCATGTCATCATGCTCTAATATATCATACATCTATAAGTATAGATTTTACACTGTAGAGAACTGAAGGAGGCATTACAATTAATATGGTAATTTAAAATATGTGATGATATACAGGTTACTTGGAAAGACTGAACCATTTTATAGAAAAATGATCTGTGCATCTTCAGATTTTGCTACCTAAGAGAGTCTGGTATCCAGTCCTTCGTGGGTACTAAGGGACAGCCATGCTTTGCTGCCAATGTCTGAATGAGACAAATCTTTATGGAAGTTTACCCTGGAGAAAACTCTGCGGGGCATGGAAAATGGAAGTCAAGTAGCTCAGCATCTTATGTGCCTAAGGTAGGCTGAGGAGGCTGGTCAGGGGTCATCTGACAAATAATTAGCCCATTCTCATTTTCTGCTTATGAAAAATGTTTGTGGGAGACACAGACATTTTTCTCAAGGAAGCACAATTGAGGCATCCATGCTACTTCAAAGCCAGGCAAGTAGCTGGACTGTCACTTATACTTACTGGGAAAGGGGAAATCAGTTTTCTCCAATAGAAATGCCAATGGGTATATCAAACATTCCAAGACAGCCCTTATGTTTAAGAGTAGTTGGCCAACACACAATGGACGCCACAGTGTTTTTCTATACTTTAATTTGGTTACAGTTTGGTGGTTTGTTATTTTTTTTTCTTTTTTCTTTTTAAATGTGGTTTTATTTTGTTTTCTTGGTTTTGGAAGGTTTTGTTGTGTCATGGACCGGGGTTTTTTGCGGGGGGGACCCCATGTTCCGCGGGACGATGAGTTTTGGCCAGGTGTGCACGAGATTTGGCTGGTGACAAACATACACTACACAAGAAGTGTACTATCTGAATATATTTCTTAAAAAATGGCATGAGACTCTTACAATCATTGTAAAAGAGAAATAAAAAATCTAGCAGCTCAGCAGTTGAGGTACATCTGTGGCCATCTAAAATATACTAGGTCTAAAAACAGCAGCCATCTCCTCTGGGCTGGTGCAGCACCCTCGGGCTTCGAGCATGCTCGGGCCACATGGGCCCAGCCAGAGTCCCAGGGGAGGGGGGGCGGGGAGGGCTGCGGGTGAGCCAGCCAGGAAGACAGGATGACAGAGGCTCAAATCTCAAATGCTGACTCTAGAATGCTGACTCTAGAATGCTGAATCTAGAATGCTCAATCTCTTGAATCTTGACTGGTGCTGCACCCCCCAGGCCCAAGCGCTCGCTTAGGCTCAGGGGGCTGCAGACTGTGTCCATGTAGACTCCTCTATCTGGAATACTGACTGCTCTACTCTCTCTCTCTCTCTCTCTCTCTCTCTCTCTCTCTCTCTCTCACACACACACACACACACACACACACACACACACACTTGGCTCAAGGTCCCACCCCCCACCCATCCTAGGTAAAACGGCCCACTATGCTAAGCTTTTGGGCTAGTAGAGACACTTCTCTTGCTAATTCCTAGGAGTGGTTCAGCTGAAGTCCTTGACTGAGATTGAGGATTCTACTTGACCTTGCCCTGGGATAAGTCTCCCTTTTGGTAAGCTTCAATGCTGTATTCCCTTCCTTATTTCCCTAACAATGTCAGAGGCAATTAGTCTGGGTGGATAAATTCCAAACCGGGGTTTGGCTAGGGAGTTGGAAGGTTGGTAAAAGGTCAGAGAGAAATGTCCGATTTTTTCTCTAGCTGTCATATTTTGGTGGGCATCTAGCACAAGAGTATGAGGACATATCTGGGCTACCTCTGAGTCAGGGATGCCAAGAGACAATGCAGGGACAGGAGACTGCCTTTCCTTGAAAGTTTCGCCTCAAATACTGCTGTCACGCAAGGTCTGTGTGGCATTGTTGTATTGTGCTTTTGTTTGGTAGAAAGAACTTCAGCTAGGAAAGTAGGGAACGAGAGAGGATCTGGAAGGGCTTGGGGGAGGGCAGGAATATGATCACAATATATTTAAATTTAAAAATAGTTTTAAATAATAAAAATATAACATATTTTTAAGAGTCTCGTTTGCTCAAGAGCATGTCAGCTGGAACGGAGGCCAAGACACTACCTTCTGAAGAGCTCTGGTTCTCATAGTTCTGAAACATGTGTTCCCACCATTTCTTTATGATTTCACTAATTCTTCCTCTTACTGAAACGAAGTACTTGAATCACAGATATTTCATTAAGAGAAAATGTTCTCTGTTTTTCAAAAGACAATTTTAAAATTACATTTATAGATTTATTTCATAGGCTTTTATATATCTTCAAAAATCAATGCGGTTTTGAGTGAAACAAGTGAGCCCATTTAGCATGGTCACTAGAATCACATGAATGGCATTATTATACCTGTTAAATTCTGCAGGGTAAATTAATGCCTTGGAACTATTTATAAAGAACGTCTTTAAATGTAGAGATAAAATCCCTACATTTTAAATCAAGATGTAAAAATTTGAGAACACCTTTGGATGGTTAAACCACAACTTTGTTTTGTTTATTGAATTTATATTTGATATACACACTAATTAAAGAAAGATGTCTTAGTTCAGATTGACCAGCTATTAAAGCTTATTGAAATGAGTTCCATATCTCAAATCTCTGTTCTCTATCCACAGCTTACATTTAGAAGCCAAGCCCAAATTCACACAAATGACTGAAATTCACAGTCTATAGTATGTAAAATTCTTCTCATTGTATATAACACAAACAAGCCATACTCTATAACTCTGTTCATAACTTTGCTATAGTCATTTTTAGCACAGTGCTTCATGAATATTGTTGCTTATTAGTTTAACTTTAATTTTCAAATTAAATAAATGAGATAATAAACAAGTAAATCATTTTTAGCAAACAAATCAAATTCTGAATCGAACTCCTCACCGTTTTAACACTAAGATTTCTTAGAATTTTATACAAAAGATAGTTGAATTCTTCAGATTTTACAGCAAAAAAGTGATGCACATGTATAAACCACCATGCCTTATTCTGTCTATAATTCACTCATATGTACATGCTTGCCAGAATGTCCACATGCACCTAAACACACACACACACACACACACACACACACACACATACACACACACCATACAAACACACTCACATGATCTTCATTACAAAACCTTTGGTTAGTGATACACATACATCACAGACAGGGCTCTTTCCTAAGACTGCTCTCATAAATCTACTTTATGAGTTTAAAGCAACAAAATAAGTTTAGTTCATGTGATCATATCTAATGTATATTTAGATGAAAGGAGATCTACTTCTCTGAATATTAAAAAACAAAATTTGAATTCAGGTTTAGAGTTTCTGTTTATGTGACCTTGAAATATAAATTTGGTTGGCCAAAAATGATCTCCCATTTTCAATAAGCATTGAAATTGTCAGCCAGATTGCCTTAAAGGTGAGGGAAACAGGCAATGAGACAATTTCTGTGGTTCTGACCACCTTTCCTTTGAGGCTCTTCAGATAATCTGAAATCCAAGCGCTTGGCTCAGCTTGCAGCTACTCTGCTTTAGTATCTTCTGTGAAAAGTACAAACACGTGAAGGTGGATAAAAGACTCTCCACGTAAGCACAACTCGTCGCTCAGATGAAATATGAGCATTGGACAGATGCACACAATTTAGAATTCTGAAGGAGTTTAAAATCGAGAACTTTAGAATTCCCTTCTAGAAGGCTCCGGCTAATGGCCTTTGGGCTTGAAGGTAACCCATAGATATTCAGTTGGCCTGTGCGTGCTTGAAGGATTATACTTTTAGCAGGAAGTCTTTGTTCCTACCTTCTCTTGAAAAACTCTTTACAGTATTCTAGCAGTAGCCCCACATTTCCAACAGAAGAAAATGTCCAACTCTGACCAACAGTTTTCTCCTCTTTCCAGGCACAGGCTACACTTCAACAGTGATCTGTTTACCTAAATATTCTTCTCTATGCCTTTGGACTTAAACTCCACACTCTTGGTGGTAATAGTTTGCTATTTTTCAGGTACTTGATAATAACACTTTAAAATTAAGTTCTTAAGATTACTATAGGATAACAATCCAAATTGCAAGCCTGCTAGAGACAGGCTTTTGTGGAGCTTTCCTAAGTTCCATTCATTGGAAAGCAGACACTTGAGATGAAAAGATCAACGATTATTTTACAATCGAACCCATTATAAATGCCATAGGAACCTGTAACTATAACACAGAGTAGAACAAAAGAGCCTCCTGCTGTCTTGCTCTGGTCAAACTCAAGGCAAATCAGAGAAACTCAGATTTCTTCCTGTTCAGTCCTTTCAACCTTGATTCAGTCAGATCCATCTATGAGAGTGTCAATTTCCATTGATTCAAAGTCAAACCAATTACAGATTTGAATTATACCGTCAAAATCCTCCACTTTTGCCATGTTGTTAAACTGAATCATTGAAGCAATCACCATTATATACCATTCCCACACATCCTCAAGAGGAGATTGTGTGAGGTAAGTGTCCTAAGGAGCAGGACCTTTTAAGTCTCTCTTAAAGCATTCAGTTCATATTGATCAGCGTTTGCGGCAGGTTGTAAGTCTGGTAAAGTAATTCTAGCATTACAGCCAAGAAATCATCCTTTATCCTGTGGCCCATATTGCTGTACTGTTGCTCATTCATTTCAATTAAAGCAGATGTTGTAAAGCAAATGCCAGAGTAGAAATCTTGTCTGATTTTTAAAAATTCTTTTAGAATAATTTCTATTATTGACTAACAACATTCAAAACTTGAATATTTTACTTAATAAGTTTAGAAATGAACCAAACATTGTAAGCTCTAAAAGCCCTAATTACCTTACCTTTAACTGAAGAATATCTATACTATCGCTAGGACTTAGACATGGTACTTGAGAACTCAGGGTCTAGAATCAAATTGCCTATATTTCATTAATCTGTAGCTAATTACTGCTTGGCTGTCTCATTCGGGATAGGAAAGTTTGTGTGCTAAAGATAAAACTCTCAGTGGCTATAAATAATAAAGATTTTTATCATCCATTATATTTATTTATAATAAAATTTCCAAATGCTATGCTTATTACATTATTTATATTACCTTCAATATAGAATCCAGGCTGATAGGTGACCCTCTCTAGAATATTCAGCTCACTATAAAGAAGCTTTACCAGGTTTTGAAGCAACTAAATATTGTAGTTCATTACTGATCATATATTGTTAATTTCTTTGGCTCTTATGATTGAACCAAGACATAAAAATTCTTCCAGGTGAAAAGAAAAAAAAAAGGCTGAAAACCATCAGAAGGCTGTTGATATGTTCGGATATCATAGTGCTCCACATCAAATTGTGCTAAAGAACCAAAGTAACAAAAGCGCGATGGCACCAGCACAAACCCAGCCCCACACAGCGCTGAAGTAAGGGACCTATAAACATACACACAGCTATGGCCACACGATATTTGAAAAAAGTGTCAAAATTACATTAGAGAAAAGATAGTCTCTTAAACAAGTGGTGATAGGAAAAATTGCATGCCTACCCATATAAAAATAACACAATATCTATTGCTAACATTTTCTAGAATGAGGTAATTTCAAAGGAAATTTCTAAGGAACTGGTGAGACAGCCAGAATAGAAAAGCAGTCCTAATTTCAGAGTTTTGTTCCAGTCAACCTAAAGTTTAAATATGCATAGCACTGATTTATAATTCATATGTAAGAGAGTCAGATAGGAAAGTAACATATAGTGTGTTTCCACTTGTATGAAAATGGTCGGGATAAGTACATCTATCTAGACAGAACATAGAATTATGATTGTCTGGAAGTTAAAAGGAAGATAAAATAAGGTCTGAGGATATGCAAAAGATTTGTTCTGCTATCATTAAGTTATTCTAAAATTAGACTGTAGTAATGATTGTAAAATTCTTTAAATATACTAAAAACAACTAAGTGGATGAATGTTATAGTAAGTTAAATTAAATTTCAATGGTATTGTCTAAAAAGGAAAGATAATTGACTGCATATTAATGAAGCATCATTAAAAGACTATTTAGAGCAAAAAGAGCAACAAGACATAAGTTAAATAAACAAATAATAAAAATCAATCTAAGAGATTATCAAAAATCATCAATTAAATTCTGAGCCTGAGGTTCAGGCACACTTTGTCTAATTTGAATTGGTTCTGCTATTTCAAGTCTTTAGTTAAGGTTACTTGAGAAGAGAATCTAAAATCACAAAAGGAAATCAATATAGCAGTTGGCCAAGGCCAGGTTCAATAGCACTGCCTACATTTGAGTGCAGTGAAGGAAAGCAGCATTCATTAGTCATATAATAACTACAAGGTCTCTCGTTTATCTCAGAAATTCCTCCAAGGAACACAACCATTTCCTACCTATTATTTCCCATTGATTCTGTCTACCTGCCAAAAGGCAGTGCAGAAAGAGCTAAGGAAGCTGGGACCATAGAGAGCAAGCAGAAGGGAGCCTCATACACTCCCCATATGGGGGCACATGCTGTTAACTAGTTTTCAAAATTAGCACACATCCATGAGTGCTCAGTTTTCTGGAATGGTTATCAGGTAAAATCCAGAATTCATTTTACTGCCTAATTCCTGTGTTCAAGGAATCTACAGGATAAATTTTTAAATTGAGATATGAAATTATAATATTTGCATATAAGATTCTTTGTCACATTCTTGTGTTATTATTATTTGCATGTTTACTAATATCATTACAATCCTAGCTCACTGATTTTCACTGTGAATGATTATGCTGTTTATCATATTTCCATCATAAGGAATCCCAGGGGACCTCTAGACAGCAAGAACTAGTTTCTTTTCATATTTGGAAACACTTAACACACAGAGTATTTGCCAATTCCTAATCTCTGTTTAAGTGCTTTGCATATTTTATCTCATATACAATGTCTGAAACAATCCCATGAGGAATATACATTCATCGTCATCTTCTTTTTCAATTAAGAGGCTAGAAAACCCAACATGGAAGACTGTGCAAGGTTACACAGCTACAGAATGATGGAGGGAACTTGAACTGAGATAGTCTGGTTTTTAAGTGCTTACTGATAACTACAGTTCAAGCTGTTCCTGTAGGAGAGAATTGTTTCTTCAAAGGCAAACATGTTGACTTGCCTTTGTACTGTTCGCAGATGTTCCTTGTATACAGTACAGGTCGAGAAAGGTTTCTGGTGATTATTGTTTTAAAGTCCTATTTGTTTTTGTTCCACAGACCTCAAGTACCATCAATTTAGATTGCTTCACACATAATATTTAACAAGTTCTCTCAATAAAAACTACATATTCTTGATGATAGTAAGGACTTAACCTTTGATCACACATGTATTTATTTTCTGTTTTCTGGTGTCATAGTGTGCCTGGTACTAGGAATAGAATATGAACAGGATAGACATGGTCTCTGTTCTTATATTATTTTGTTCCTATAGTTTCTCAGCCTCAGCTTCTATGGACATTTGGGTCAGAAAACTGCTGTTGTAGGAAATGATCAATCTAATATGGAATAATTAGCATTTCTTCTATTATAAAACAGAAAATAACTGATTTTTGTTAAGTGCTTCCTGAGGAGGCAAAAACACTCTTTTAGTATAAAGCAGTGACGTGTGGTATTAAGGTTTCTTTGGAAAGTCAGGTGTGTTGGATGGTGTTTTGCTGGGGCAAAGATATGAGGAAGTGTGTTCCTAAAGTGGACACAGGTGAAAGACTAAGGTAGACTAATGAAGGAACATTTCACTGAAGCAGACACAGGTAAAATGATGTTCTGCTAAAGTCAGCACATGAAAGGACATGTGATGAAGGGTTCTTCACTAACAACATGCATGTATCGGTGTGCCTTACTTTGCATAGTTAAGATCCATTTGTTGGCACTCCATAGAGAGAAATGCACCCAAAAACTTCTGATGGTGTGCTGCAGTTTCTTGTCACTTCCTTGAACTCAGGCTGATTGGCACAGTGATAGCAGCAGAGACAGTGCTGAGACAAGACCTGTGAAGAAAGGTGATGTTTGAAGGGATATGAAATTGACTCCATGGACAGTGACAGGGGCTGAGCTTGGGTTGTTTCTTAGTCGGGGCTTGTATTCCTGCACAAACGCTATAAACAAGAAGCAAGTTGGGAAGGAAAGGATTTATTCAGCTTACACTTCCACATTGCTGTTCATGACCAAAGGAAGCCAGGACTGGAACTCAAGCAGGTCAGGAAGTAGGAGCTGATGCAGAGGCCATGTATGGCTTGCTTCCCCTGGCTTGCACAGCTTTCTTTCTTATAGAACCCAGCCCAGGGATGGCACTACCCAAAATGGGCCTTCCAACTCTTGATCACTAATTGAGAAAATGCCTTACATCTGAATCTCATGGAGGCAATTCCTCAAGGGAGGCTCCTTTCTCTGTGCTAACTCCAGCTTGTGTCAAGTTGACACACAAAATCAGCCAGTACAGCTTGCTTATAAAGCTAGCTATGAAAGGCTTGTTGGTCTTGTGTCATTGCTGATATGCATTTTGCTGAGAGGGGCATGGCCAAGAACTTCTGCCTTCTCTCCTGGCCCCTCCTGCAGACTCAAGCCAAGACTGAGGCCTGGCTATCTCTGCTAGGTAGTGCCACCACCGGTGATTGAGCTTCTATCCTCACTCCACCAAACTGGACTGCTAGTATATCAGTGAAGTGCTTGCAAGTAGTTCAAGCTGCTGCCGCCAGCTTTTATGAACTGAACTGCTGATTTCTTGACAACGCCGATAGGATTTGCTCCAAAGAACCATTTCTAAACAAGTCCACTTCCCTGCATCTCTTCTATCTCATGGAGGCATTTCTCCGAGCTCTGTTGGATGGTAAGCTAGAAAGGAGATTAAAGTCTTTAAGAATCATCATTTAAAAATAGGCTTTGAAAAAAATTAAAGTTACAAAGCAGATTAAAAATAAATGAAGCACTAAACCAATAAATGAGAAAAACTATCAGATGGTGAAGAATATTCAGCAAAGTAGTAAAATATAATTATATTTTGAAATATAGTGACTGTGGCTACTGTGAGTTGGGGAATAAGAACAGCCTCGGGGAGAGCTCACATTTAACTGAGCTCGGAGTATCAGGGGTGAAGGTATGGGAAACAGATTTCCAAGCATGGACTGAATCCAGCACAAAGATCTTGAGAAAATTGCAGATTCAATTTGTGCCAAGGTTTAAAAGAAGGGACACATGGACTGAACTGAGAAAAAAAAAAAAATTCCATCAACTTTCCTCTGTATAGTACTACACTCCTGAGATCTCTGCCTTCATTTCCAAATGCCTCCTAAAAGACTTGCTCTAGTACTTTTGCTTTGAGAGTAATGTTCAGAGATCACTTCGAAAGTACGGTCTTGATGTTGAAAGCAAACATTAAGTCCCCTTACTATTTCCTGAAGAAGAGGTTCTAGCATTCTCAGTTTTTTGGTTTCCCAAGTGTGCACAGTCTTTTCCATTCAAATGCCATCTGTAGCACTCAGCTCCACATGCACACGTGTAGCATTTACCTGGAGTAGGTTGGGTTCTTAGTCCTCTCAGCACTGAAAGCCTACTATACTAGGGAACACATCTTATTTTTGCAATGATCCATTCTCTATTCCTTTACCCTATCTTCTCTCAGGAACAATTTATTTAACCCAGATAAATTAAATTAATAATAATAATAATAATAATAATAATAACAATATACTAATAATAAATATATATTTTTAATCCCATTTCTTAAAACAATATTTTTCTCAATGAGTATGACTTGATCAGTAAATAGGTGAATGTGAAAGTCATGTAGATCAAGTTGTATTACACTACAAATACTCTTATAACTCAAACATGGTGACCAGTCACCAGAAAATAAAGTCTCTGTTATTATTATGGTCACTATTATAGATACTTATATAAAGGGAAAAAAGGGTAAAATATAAACTGAGTTTCTGGAAGAAAGTCATAGGACAGGAGTATTATGTTCTCATCTAGTGGGTTGGCTACTGGATATTGATAGTATAACTTAAAATAAGCCACCTTCTATTCAACACATTTTAGGAAGTAACTTGAGTAGATTAATTGTTCTGAGTTTATTTTATTCATCCAAATCACTTGAGAAAACTGTTTTCCTTAAGATGATAACTTAAGTAACTGTTACTTGGTTTGATGGCACTGAATTGTTACTTACATTCTTTAAATTATTTCTTTCATTTTTTTCAGATAATAATATGATTATATCATTTACCCCCTTCTCTTCTCCTTTCAAACTTTTCCATATACCCTTCCTCGAAACAGATACCATTACAGAAAACTGCAACCAATCAAAATACATAGTCATGAAACCTAGTCCAAAGGATATGTATACAGTACAAGACAATCATCTAAAATTCTTTTTTTTTTTTTTTTTTTTTTTTTTAGTTTTTTAGTTTTTTGAGACAGGGCTTCTCTGTGTAGTCAGTCCTAGCTGTCTTAGAACTCACTCTGTAGACCAGGCTGGCCTCAAACTCAGAAATCCACCTGCCTCTGCCTCCCAAATGCTGGGATTAAAAACGTGCATCACCACCGCCCGGCAAAAATCACACCTCTCTTTTCTTTCTTTTTTTTTTTTTAATTTATTTATTTTGTGTATATGAGCACACTATAGCTATCTTCAGACACACCAGAAGAGGGCATTGGATTCCATTACAGATGGTTGTGAGCCACCATGTGGTTGGATGGGAATTGAACTCGGGATCTTTGGATGAGCAGTCAGTGCTCTTAACCATTGACAGAAGTTATGAAACAGATGGATTTAACAGATATCTTTAGAACTTTTTATCCTAAAACAATAGGATATACCTTCTTCTCAGCACCTCATGGTACCTTCTCCAAAACTGATCATATAATTGGTCACAAATCAGGCCTCAACAGATACAGGAAGATTGAAATAATTCCTTGTATCTTATCAGATCACCATGGGCTAAGGTTGCTCCTCAATAACAACATAAACAATAGAATGCCCACATACACATGGAAGCTTAACAATACTCTACTCAATGATAACTTGGTCAAGGAAGAAATAAAGAAAGAAATTAAAGACTTTCTAGAGTTTAATGAAAATGAAGCCACAACATACTCAAACTTATGGGACACAATGAAAGCAGTCCTAAGAGGAAAACTCATAGCTTTAAGTGCCTCCAAAAAGAAACTGAAGCGCGCATACACCAGCAATTTGACAGCACACCTGAAAGCGCTAGAACAAAAAGAAGCAAATTCACCCAAGAGGAGTCAAAGGCAGGAAATAATCAAACTCAGGGCTGAAATCAACCAAATAGAAACAAAAAGAACTATACAAAGAATCAACCAAACCAAGAGCTGATTCTTTGAGAAAAGCAACAAAATAGATAAACCCTTAGCCAGATTAACTAGAGGGCACAGAGACAGTATCCTAACAAGATTCAGAAATGAAAAGGGAGACATAACAGCAGACACTGTGGAAATCCAAAAAATCATGAGATCCTACTACAAAAGCCTATACTCAACAAAACTGGAAAACCTGGATGAGATGGCCATCTAAAATTCTAATATCATCCCAAATAGTGAGCAGAAAGATTTTAAGAGCAAGAGGGTCAGAGAGTTTTCTGTGATATTGTGTCTCCTAGGAATGTCAGAATCTCCACACATTAAGTCTCACCAACATGTCTGCTTATAAATTAAACAAGGACAGCAGTAGACAGGCTAACATGGACAGAGGAAAGCCAAGAGACATTTACCCTACACAAATAACTACATGGTAATAAGAAGGCTGAGAAGTTAGATATATTCTCTCCCAGGGAAGAGCATACCAAATGGTATTTACTATTGTAATTATAATTAAGAAAAGTATAGTTTAATTTTAGACAAGAAAACTCATGTAAAAGGAAAATGTAATGTTAAAATTATTAATATTGAAAATTTTAAGGATTAGGTGTGAATGATAACATTTTCATACATACATGTTAAAACTCAGGTATACTGCCAAACAAGTATTTAAACCTCTTATGTGGATATGAATGTACTAAATCTATCATCTATCCTTTCAGAAGATTACTATCAAATATAAATTTATATTTTCTACAACTGTCTTCATACACAGACATATGTATACAAATATATCTGTGTATAATGCTTTCAGCATGGAATGTTCTAGAGTTCTTAATAACTGTGTTAGTAGACAATTCCTTGGACCTCTGGATCTTGCAGTAGAGAATGTTTTCTCCTGATATTCCATTATCAACCCAAAATGGGAAATTATTCTAATATCCCAACTTGAGAACCTCAGCTTGAGAACAAAAGGAAATCCCCATTATTGTGATTGGTTTTGGCATGATGGTCATATGGCTCCTTTCAGTTCAAACAGAGTGTATAGCAGGAGTGCAGGAAACTCTACCACCCTTTTAATTAGGTTTCTGCCATCACTGGAGCCAGAAAATAAAATAACTCAGAAGGTAGATTTGCTGAGAGTGCTGGTAATTTTTGAGACCCTTATATCTGTATCTGGGTATATTTGAACTGTGTGCTCTGCTCTTGAATTACAGAACCAAATGAATTCTTATTCCTCCTTTACCTGATTTGAGAAGCTTTTAATTACACAATTGAAGTAATGTTAATTATAACGTCTACAAATCAAGGTAGCCAAATTTGAGTTTTATGTCCCAATATCTCTGCTGGAAAAGAAATTAATTTCTAGTATACATCAATAGGAATAAAAAGAGAGCACAGTAAGACCTAGGCCAGGCAGGAACTTATGGCTCATCAGAACTAATCAGGCCACCTGCCTTCTGTTGGCAGAGCTTCCCTTCTGTACATTTCGAATACCCTCTGCTTTCATGGTTTTTAAATGCCGAGCAAGATGATTCCTCAAGTTCTACAAGCAAATCAAAACTATAAAATTTTCATGATCTTCGTTCAGCAAAGGAAATCTTACAAATGGATTATACAAGTTTTCTTGCAGGGTAGTTGGATTTGGGAGATAGATTTGTAGTTCAACATTCCAAAAAAGTTATTTTCTTATGTGCTCTCATCACTCTTAATTAATACCTTGCATAAAAAAATGGCTTTGTTAATGTGTGTCATGTCCCTTCAAAGCACAGACTCCCCCCTCATGTTGAAGTGGTATTTCCCAGTTATAGCACAATGATAATTTCTCATCATTTTTGGTCTTGGTTAGTTTGGAAAAGGCTTTTTCAAACACACAGCAAATGTTATACCACTTAAAAGCATCAATGGAGCATCATGGGACTCAAGAGAAAAATAATAAGGTAGTCTCATGTATTCAAGAGGCATACCAAACAGACTTTTTTTTGTATTTACATTTTAAAAGAACAACTTATGTCTATTTTAAAACCTTGTTATGTCCTTAATCTCCCTAGCCTTTCATACTCATAACAATTTATCTGAACTTCTCTTATGAAATTTTTCATTTTCTGGTTTTATTATCTTTACATGTGGACAAGTCTTATCTTTTCTATAAGAACTTGGGCTCCTTGAGGGAAGGAGTTTTGTTTATTCTTGTATCTCAGGCATGACATTGCACAGTGGTTTGTCATACTGGGTGTCCCATAATATTAGAGCAGGAACAACGTTTTTAAAAATGTGTTTTAACAAACAGGACAAACTTACATGGAAATAGAAAGATCTGTCCCCTGTAAAAAGAGATTAGACTAGAATAACATTGTAAGAGTTGATAAATTCTGAACTCAAACTTCAGAAATGTGGGGTTTTTTATAAGTTAAATAATAGTTCCTTTGGATTAACCCATTTATTACTTTAAAAACCTATAAAATACTTCCTGAAAATTAATAACAGAAGTAAATTAGAGTTAAGTTCTAGGAAGAGATAGGAACTGTCTCTATTGTCCCCAGATCTTAATATTTTATGTACCCATTGACTTCATGGGATTTTGTTTTTGTTTTTTTTTTTATTATTTATCTTATTCAGTTGCTAGAATTAGAATTTTTTCCAATAAAAGTGTCTTTATTGCTAGCACCTTTTAAGATTGTTTCCTTAAAAGAGGTTTTGTGTATGTGCTTCATAGGTAAAGCAAATGAAAGAGGCAGGCAGCAGAAAGGTGTCAGTTCATCCTGCAAGGACTTTCTGGAGTGAGATCAAAAGATATCCTGCTGACAAAACAGATATTTCTGATAGGAGAATAGCCAGATGAACATTTTCCTTTGTTTCAAAAATGTGTAAATACTTCAATGTTTTTGTTATCTTCAAAGTCCACATTTTCCTTCTTGAAAATAATATGGTATTGTTATTTTAGTTTATCCCATTTAGAAACTCTTCAATATATATTTAATAGAATTATTAAAATAAGAAGAAAGAAGAGCCTAATAATGATAATTGGCAATAGTCACTGAAACTAGGCAATTACTAATCACCTCTGCCACAAAGACCATTTGATGCATTCCCCTTCATAAAAGTATGATAGAATTACATGATCCTATGATAAAACATAAACAAGAAATAAACTATATTTATAATTATCCACATAAAATCTTTAATTCTATGGATGACAGATAGATATATTTAGATCATTGTAACTAAAGCAAAAAATAAGAGAGTTACTTCTTCCATTACTCTGTGCAGGCACTATCTTTTTTTACAATTCAGTTATACAAGTAAGTATTTGAAGTTTTTGTGACTTCCTATAGAAGCACATCTTTCAAGGCTTCATCTATTCTTAAATTCTCAGCTTGTTTGATTTTTCCAATCTCTTCTCTCTAAAGAAGCATCTAAGTCATAGATAGGAATAATTTAGGCCTGTAGAGCCAAGGTAGGAACTCTTTTCCTTAATGTCATTTTATTGAAGATTATTTGTTTCCTGGCCTTGTCCCTGGACCATGGAAAGTGAAAGGAGAATTTTTCTAAGTGAAAGAAAACATTATTTAGCAATTGAGAGGGGATCCAAAAAAGATCTTCCAAGAAGGAAAGAGTTTCTGTGCTTCTTATATGTTGCAGAACAAAGAACGTAGATTTACTTGGTGGGAGAGAGCCTTGACTAATCTAGACAAGACCTAAAATAAGACTTGGCTCTTTATTCTTTCTCCCTTCTCATCCTCACAATGAATGGAATGGGCAAGACTAGTCATCTTAAATAATGTAAATAATTCTAAGGGTTTTATTACCAGACAGTTGCAGTTGGGATCCCCTTGTCTGAGTCTTGATCCTTAATATCCTTGCCAGGATGCTGCCACAAAGGATGTTCCCATAGGGATGCTGTCATCCCAACGTCCCCACAGGATACCCCTGGATACTGATACCTGTGTTGGTTATAGGGCACACTCTTGTGATAAGTTGTAGCCCCTTGTTTCTATCTCTCTCATTTGAAGAGTCTATCCCTTCTCTCTATCCATTTTTTCCATATAAATATCTACTAGTAAGTCTGGAATCCTGTTAAGGTTTTTGTTCATCAGATGAAACAGATGAAACAGTTGGCCCTAGTGACGCTCTTACACTCCTTCACATGACTGTCTTACAGGCTTTCTTTATTTCTTAAGTACAGTGCTCAACATTAGAGTAATCTTTGTTTCTTGAAAGCCTGGACAACTCCTCCAAAATATTGGAAAGACTCACTGCACTTGACAGGCAGCCCTTTTGGGCAATATTAGTTCTTCCTACTTTGACTTGGTGAATCTATCTGATGGTCATGGACTCAAAGAGTGGGGCTGCACTGTGACCAAGATCCATAGAGGAGGTAAAGCATGTTCCTCTGTCTAAGTACATTATGCCAAATATTTTTTTCTGTGCTTGGTACTATCTCCATTACTTCTATGCATTAAACTAAAGCTAGGAAGAGATTGACACTAACTAGCATGTCCTCACTGGGTGGATAAGAAAGTTCAAGAGGATAGAATTATCAGGAGAGATGGAAAACCCACATTGTTTAATATTTTAAAACTTTTCCCCAAAATAGGAAAAAATGTCTGTGAGGTTATAGGGAAGAAAATTAGCATAAAGTTGAATTTTGAGGAAGAAATTAGCATAAATTAGAATAAAGTCCTCTGATTTTGCTGATCTCTTTGCCTTCAAGCAATTCTATAGAACTGAACTGGAAATCTCTTTCAAAATTTGAAACTTGCAACAAAGCCTTTGTTATTGCACATTTCTCCACAGAGCTCAAGGTATACCCTGAATTATCTCTGGAGAGAAAACTTTGTTTTCCTGAATACAACTTTTCATCTATAAAATAGACCCAGTACCAATAAATGGTCATTCTGATTTTGCCTTTTGTTGTCTCTTTAAGTCATGTATCTGAAATCCATTTAAATTATAAATTAAATCATTTCTTTCCAAACCAATGGAATATATCAAGTGTCCTTTTTTTCCATTAAGGGAGATGCTAAAGGGATGAGGTGGGAGTGGGAGGGTGGGTGGGTGAGCACCCTATTATAGGCAAAGGGAAGGGGGTTCATGGAAGGGAGACCAGGAGAGGTGATAACATTTGAAATGTAATCAAATAAAATGATTAATTAAAAAAGTTCTTTCACTTAGAAATTGTCACTAAAGCCAGAATATGTCTATATGTGTTTCTAGTACTAAGAAATCCAGGAATTTCTTATATATTACATCATCTTGTACCTTCTTCCTTCCAAACTTTGTTCTTAGATGGAAAGACTATAAATAACCTGATAAACTTGAAATGTGTAGATTAATGAGCACTTAATTTTATTTCAAAATATATCAAACAGTTCAGAGCACACAACTCTCCAGAGTGTTTTAAAAAGGTCTATACCTCTAAGCTGTTGACATGCTTATGTTCTGGTCATTTTCTGCTTTTATGTCTACTCTTAGAAAATAGGATTAAGGGACATTTATCCTCTTTAACCCATGTTATAAGAGCACAGTAATATGATACGAACTCTGCCACTCACATGTACATACTTGTGATGATTTGTATATGCTCTGCCCAGGGAACAGCACTATTAAAGGGTGTGGCCCTGTTGGAGTAGCTGTGGTCTTGTCACTGCGGGTGTGAGCTTTAAGACCCTCATCCTAGCTGCCCTGGAGCCACTATTCTGGTAGGAGCCTTCAGATGAAGATGTTGAATTCTCAGCTCCTCCTGTACCATGCCTGCCTGGATCCTGCCATGTTCCTGCCTTGATGAAAATGGTCTGAACTTCTGAATCTTTAGGCCTGTCCCAATTAAATGTTGTCCTTATAAGAGGTGACTTGGTTATGGTGTCTATTCACAGCAGTAAACCCTACCTAAGATGGTACATGTATGATCTCATAGGTTCTAGAGAAGGAGACACATATTTATATACATGAGGCCAGTGATATTAGAGTGGAGGGATCATTCTATTTCTTGTAAATAGGTTTAGCAGTGCTTCTGACATCCAGACCTAATTATCAAGAGCACAGTAGTGAAGGGTGCCTTTTTTCCTTTAGAAGACCCATTAAATGGTATTAGAAACTATTGTTTCTAATTAGGTGGCTCAAGACTGTTTTCACTGATTCCTAGAGAAACATAATTTATAAGTAACCTTTCAAAAATTCTTCTACTGATTAAACTAAGTGCTTGCAATGCTAAACAATTATACTTACTTGATAACAAAACAATTACTTGTATAATATTACATTTATATACAAGATGAATTAATTTTCTTCATCCTTATTAACATGTTAATATTGTCACTGAGACTCAACATAGGCAATTGCTAAGCATTTATTTCATATCCTGAGGGGCATTGTGGCCCAATTTTACTGTGTTAATAAATTTTCATATGCATATACACGTTTAGCATTTTTAATTTTTGGTCAGTAAAAGACATGTATATATCTGAGTATATAGCTTTATTATTCATCTTTATTTTAATAATATTCTGTGTTAACTTCAGTTGGTCTGCCTGATATAACCACCTTAAGCACTAAAGCTTGTACTTTGTGAATAATTGATGAGTATTTGGTATAATGAGTACCAGCAAGGAAAGGTACAAAATTACTAACAACTAATAGCTACAGTTTTCCAGGAGCTGTCACAACCACAACTCCTATGGAATGAGACTGTATCCAAACTGAAAGGTTTTTCATTAAATCCTCATCAATTTCTATTCACTTCTCAATTCATTGCCTTTCCCATAGAATTATTTATTCCTAAGGCTACCAAAGAAAAATATTTATTTTGTTCTGTGGGCCTTATTGATAGTAGTGAGAAATGGTTTAAATATTTCGAATTATATTATATTTCTCCTGTGGACCATATTAACAAAGCAAAATTCCTTTTGGGGGGAAACAATCAGATAAATTACTTAAGCATCACCACCTATGACTGTGTGTCTTTCGAGAATCCAAGAGTCAACGATCCACCCATCCTCCTCTCATTGTAACAAAAACCTGCTTTTCAGTATCAATAACTAATTACATCAAAGTTCTGCCTCAGCAGCATAGATTGATAGTTTCATTACAGCATTTAATTAGACTTGTTTTTAATTCATCAGGAAGAAATGGTGTAATTGGTGAAAGAACAGCTGTTTCAGGTCATAGGGAGAGAATATGATTGAGTAACAGAAGATGGCAAACTTCTTCAGGAGAGCCAACTTGCTCGGATGTCTTCAGGAAGACATTCAGTAGATGAAAGTCAGCCAGCCATCTGTCACATTTCTTCAAACCAACACAGCTGAATTTTATCAGCATTAACCTGTGCAGGGCACACATTGAAGAAGGAAAATACCCCAGGGCCAGGCTTCTTTATATCTTAGAACAATCTTTTTCCCATATCCCATCATCCCAGTTTCTGGGGACAATAAATAGGCCTTTATTGCTAGAATTTAGCTCCCTTATGGATAGTGCATACTAACTTTCATGTGTTATGTATATTTGTAATAAGCATTACTATGTACTAAAGGGATAACAAGAGTTATACTCTTAGAATATCTAGCCTAACATTTAGCTGATTCCTCTTTATAGATTGACCACCGTTGAATCATTTAAGGTTCTCCAGAAGTATAGAACAAACATGTAGATGCACCCCACACAAACATACACACTTGAGCCTGCCAGCTCACCTCCATTTCTTACTCGAGACAACGACTCCAATAATATTAAAGAGCTGGATCATTCAGTTCAGGGGAGTGACAGATTTGAAAGCTGACTGGTGTGCTGGTTGGTGCTTCCTCTGGAGATGATCCCACGCAAATTCCTCCTCTGTGGCTTTCTGTCAGATATCTCCTGTCCTCTGCAACATTTCTGTCAAATGTCCTTTCCTTTCTGCAATGTTGGTGGGTTTTCTCATTCTCCAATCAGGTTGGACACCAGATGTAAATGTCAGATGTAATTGTCATCTCAGAGGCTTACTGCTGAATATGTTCACCCTTTTTTGTTCTTTCTTAACTCTGTTGGCTTTATTTCCTCAGAGGAAAGGGTTAGATGAGAGATGTACTCAGCCTTTATGATATGTGACTTGGGCTGAGCCAAAAGCATTTCTCTTTGTTCTAACTCTCCCTAGGCCTAGGCCTGGAAGCTTCTAGCCTCAACATAATCTTTCATCCTCCATCTACTAACTTAGGACTAGAACGTTACAGCCTTTGAGACTTATTACTGAATAAACTTACCCTTTCTCATTTCTCTCTGAACTCAGGATAGATGATTCAACTCAACTTTTCTGGCCCAAACTGAAGGATTCAACTGGCTCTCCTGGCTGACTGATTCAAACTGTCTTCTCTCAGTTTCTTTTTTGTTTGTTTATTTGTTTTTGGTTTTGTTTGTTTGTTTTGTTTTATTTTATTAGATATTTTCTTTATTTACATGTCATACAATATCTCCTTTCCCAGTTTCCCCTCTTAAAAAAAGAAAAAAACTAAAAAACAAGAAAATAAGAACAAGAACAAACCCCTGTTCCCTCCCCCCTCCACCTGCTCACCTCCCCACCCTCTCCTGCTTACTGTCCCTGGCATTCCCCTACACTGGGGCATAGAGCCTTCACAGGGCCAAGGGCCTCTCCTCCCATTGATGCCCGACTTGGCCATCTTCTGCTATATGCATGCTGCTGGAGCCATGAGACCCCCACCATGTGTGCTCTTTGGTCGGTGGTTTAGTCCCTGGGAGCTCTAATGGTACTAGTTAGTTCATATTGTTGTTCATCCTAAGGGGCTGCAAACCCTTCAGCTCCTTGGGTCCTTTCTCTAGCTCCTTCATTGGGGACCCTGTACTCAGTCCAACGGATGGCTGTGAGCCTCTCCTTCTGTATTAGTTGGGTACTTTCAGATCCTCTCAGGAGACAGCTATATCAAGCTGGATTGTCCTTCCTTCAGTCTCTGCTCCATAGTTAGTCTCTACAACTCCTTCCATGGGTATTTTATTCCCCCTTTTAAGAAGGAATGAAGTATCCACATTTTGGTCTTCCTTCTTCTTGAGTTTCTTGTGGTTTGTGGATTTTACTTCGTGTATTCCGATCTTCTGGGCTAATATCCACTTATCAGAGAGTGCATACCATGTGTGTTCTTTTGTGATTGGGTTACCTCACTCAGGATGAAGTTCTCCAGATCCATCCATTTCCCTAAGAACTGCTCTGCCTGGACTCAAACTAATTCTAGAAATATTTTCTAATCTTCTGTTCCTTTCTCATTCTCTGGCTTGTTCTGTCTTCGCCTGTGTATAGCTTATTGTCTCTGCAATCTCTCTCTGTAGAACTGTCCCAATAATCACACACAAACACATACACACACCACCACCACCACCTACACCACTACCACCACTACCACCTCCCAACTAACAACAACCTTTTCTCCCTCCACGAGTCTTAAGTAGACTCTCCTCCCTGTGCTGGTCTCATGAGAGTTGGGCATATCCTATCTTTGATTTATTTTGTCAAATCTTTGTCTGATTTGTCACTTTGTCTGTCCCACAATTAGATGCCACATTCAAACATCGTTTCATCCTTCTACAAATAAACTTTGCCTTTATTGTTTGGAATAAACATGTGTACTAAGGGTATGTATATATTCCAACCAGAGGGATTAAAGGTGTGTACTAAAGGCATGTTTGTTTTGCACCTAGATTTTTAATATCTCTAAGACCATCCACAGGTTACAAGAGACAAAAATTTCACCTGATCTTGGTGAACAAAGAGATTTGAATTTAACACACCTCTTTATAATTCATCCATGTTCTAAGTCTGGGTTCTAAAAGCTAAACTAAAGACAAGTTTAAATAGTCTCATCATTCAAATTTTTGAAGAGTCTGGATGATAGTTCAGTGGGTTAAATTTATTGTACCAGTATGAGGCTATGAGTTCCAACTCCCATAACTCACATGAAGACTAGCTATAACATTCACACACCTCTAGCATTGGATGACAGGATAGAGGCAGGGCAGGAAAGAGGTGGGTGCCAAGCAGTGTACTCAAAATATCAAGCTCCAGGTACAATAAGAGACTGTATCAAAATTAAGATGGAGAGAATAATGGAAGACACTTAATACTAGTCACTTGTCTAGACACAGGCAAGTACACTCCTACTCCAAACTTGTTCACAAAACATACCACACACACACACACACACACACACACACACACACACACACACAAATACACACACACATACAGGCATGCACACACTTGTACACTTGCACTAACACAGGCGCTCACACACAGACACATCTTCTAGAAATACTCCATAACATACATGTCCCTTTATAACTTTCTTTCCTTTTTGATTAGTATGATACAAAATAAGTTTGGTTATTTTTTATTTCTTTTCCCTTTCATTCAAGTACATATTTTTATCCACTATACCCTGATTGCAATTCTCCCTCCCTCGATTCCTCTCATTTGTCCTCACTTCCCTTTTCCTCTGGAGCTGCCCTCATTATGTCTTTTCTTAGAAAACAAACAAGTACCTTGGGAAATAATAAAATAAAATATAATAAGATAAAACCAAACACAACAGAAAAGGAAAAAAACAAATAAACAGAAGGAAAAGATACACTCATTCACATATTCAAGAATCCCATAAAAACACAAAAGTGTAGCTATAATATGCATGTTAAGATCCTGTAGGGTAAAAAACAAATAAATATTAATATAAAAAATAAGTTAAATTTGAGGGGTGAAGGAAACCAACATAATACTATGAGACAAGGGATTTCCAAAAATCCCATTGAATTTGGCATCCACTGTTGCTTATGCAGCCTACCATTAATAGTAGTTTGTTTCCCCAGCAGTTTGTTTCCTTTAGGGAAGACTAAATTTTCTTTTGCAAGTGGTTATCAAATGGAAGAGTTTCTGGGTTAGGGATCAGAGTATATGTCGGCTTCCTCTTTCAGCTCTAGGGTGCCATCTGGTGCAGACCATTACAGGTTCTGTGCATGCTGCCTCAGTCTCAGTCATTTCATCAGTACTTCAGTACTGCTATGTTTTAGAAGGCCTGTTCCCTTGGTGTCCTCTATCTCCTCTAACTTTACTATCTTTCTACCTTCTCTTCTGTGGGGTTTCTTGAGCCTGGAGGAGAGGAATTTGGTGGAGACATCTCATTTAGGGCCGAGTATTCTGAGGACTCTCACTCTGCATATTGTCTGACTGTAGTCTTTGTATTTATTCCCATTTCCCATATTAACAAGCTTCTCTGGCATTGCCTAAACAAGGCACTGATCTATGAGCATAGCATTTCATTAGGAGTTACTTTATTTTTATGTTCTTTTAGAAGAACAATAATATTTTACTTTCTCTTAGATCTTTTCTCTGTATAATCTTGGGTTCTTGGTCACTTAAGCCATGTCAGGTATAGGTTTAATCTTACAGAATTGGCGTTAGAGCCAAATTAGATATTCATTGGTTATCCCACAATCTTTTGTACCATGGTGTTAGATATCTCACAGGCAGGACACCATTGTAGGTTAAGGAGTTTGTAGCTGGGTTGATGCTTAAGTTTCTCCTTTGATAACATTAATAGTACCATATGGTACCAGGATCCATAGCAGGTAGGAGTAAATGTTCTAAGTAGGCACCAGTTTGACTTCTATCTGCTACATG
>JADRCD010193015.1:11812-26996 GCA_019843815.1 Montemys delectorum | reverse complement strand
AATGATTTGATGGGAATGATTTGATGGGAATGATTTGATGGGAATGAAAAGAACTGTTTTGTAGGAAGAGCTTGTACCAACCCATTTATAAAAACGAAAATAAAAGTTAAGAAAAAATATCTGAGAGTCTGAGGAAATCCCCAACCTTTTTTTTTTTTTTTTTTTTTTTTGGAACATTATTCTTTGCTTTCCTATAATACGCATTTATCGATAAATCATCCTGTGTTTTATGTGTTCACTGAAAAGCTGGCCTCGGACAAGAGCTTGCCTACCAAATTTAAAACCCCAAAAATGTCTTTTTCAAAGGATGTTCCAGAGCCTCTTTTCTGAGGAGTAGTTACTATCCAACTCTGTAACTGAGAAGGAAGAGAACCACAGAAGAGCCCAAGAGTAAAAACATGGGCGTAACTGAAAATTTCTAGTAGGTAAATCGACTTCCAACAGATGTCACCATTGTTTGTCTCATGACAGAGAGCAGCTGCAAGCTCAGTTGTGGGAAACTCATGTATGAAGAGAAAAGTCAACTAGGAACTCCAAACGACTATCTCGGCTGCCCCAGATGTTTACTACTGGACACTGTCAACACCTGATTAAATGGTGTTACCTTTCTGCTGTTCCTTTATTATTTTTTAATTAGAAGCCTCATACCAAGAGACATCCTAGGCTTCTGAAATTCTGTACTGTGAACTCAAACTACCTGCCTCAATAGAGCAGTCTATTTCTCTTGATTCTTGAACATGCAAATTGATAAAGGTTCACTATTTAATCATCTGTCTGTCTCTCTGTCTGTCTGTCTATATATATATATGTATGTCTATCTGTTTATCTGTGAAAGGCAGCTTGGTTACTGGTTGAGCTAAGGCTAGAAACCCCAGTGACCCTAAAGGGACAGCAGGCATTTTGCCTGGTTCCCAGACACTAGGCTCCTGACATGATGCTGTAGCCCTCCATAGATTTGTGGCCATCAGTCACATAAGGCCAATGCCCCAAGCTACAGGTCACATAGGCTCAAGACAGATCTCTATTTTAATGAAGATCTGCATGCACCAATTTTTAATTCAATGTACTTTTTGAGTATTTGGAGAATATTTGTATTCCTTTATATTTTGAAAATACTTTTATAATTTTAGAAATGACACAGAATTGTATATCCACCTAAGCTTCGGCTTTATGTGCATGTCAAATTAACTTGCTAAGTTTGTTTCTTTTGTATCTTCTACCTTTCTCTTCTGCTCTGCTAGACACCACTTAGCTAATGTGAAAACTTTACATCTTGTTTCAAAATACCCAATTTCAAATGTGATGTTAATGCTATTGAAACCATGTATTAGCCCAATTGTGGAAATTCAAATCACATGGTATATTGCTTATTTGCTTCATAAAAATGTATAGAGAGATGGAGTGCAATCCTTAGATTCCCAACATTCTAGAAGGTTCCATAAGAAATACTTTAATTCTGGTAAGAATTTGGCATAGCACCTAACCAAACCATTTATTTGATTTTCCCGATTTAATTCATGACTAAAATATTTCCAAATTTAAAGTAAATATATGCAATCAACCCCCAACTAAATGGACACTGTGAGACCATTTATATATTGTTGTTCATCAAGGGTATAAAATTGCAAAATATGTTTGAATTAATATTCAAAAATATTGTGAAATAAGGAGAAGAAAGTATTCAAATTCATATTCACATTGTTTTTCTGGATGTGTGTGTGTACAAGTGGGTTAGCTAAGATAGACACAAAAAGAATATGTTCTTCCATAACCTAATCTATCTGTCTGTCTATCTATCTATCTATCTATCTATCTATCTATCTATCTATCTATCTATCATGAATACAATCTGCCCTTATAGTAGCCTTTAACATGGAGCATCTTGGAAAGATTAATGTCTGCTCAAAGGTAGCCGGTAGCTATGATTGACACTTCTGAGCATTGAAGACCCTCCCTCAGATAACACATAAACTTGAAAACTTACCCTTAATAAGTTCCCTGGGTGAATTTTATGGTTTACATAGAGGCAATAAATTTTGTCTCTGTGGAACTTTACTTGTATAGCATCAATTTTAACAAAGCCAGAAAAGGAAAAACAGATATGAGTCCCATTGAACAATCTCAGTGGACTATAAGGTGTCAACTAATATTTTCTATGAGAAGACAGGTGAAGAATATTGGAGTTTATTTAGTTTTTAAGGATCTATATGTGCTCTGGATCATATCTACATGGGCACTGTGTTAGATAAAATTAAAAAATATTAATTCATTAATACATTATAATTTTTATTCAAGAACAAAATCTGATCTAATTCTTTTCTAATGAATAAAGAAAAAGGTAAATACAAATTGATGTTCATTAACTGAAAAATTGTTTCTCTTTTCTGCCTCTTCTTTCATGTATTATTAGTAGTTTCCATTTTGTCTTCTGCCAAGTCAAAAGGCTCCTCAGTGTCTGTGCCAGGTAATGATTAATTGATTTCCTTTACAAACCAGAGTATGGCAGAGCAGGTAACTACTATGAGACTGAGACATTTCAGCTATTTCTCCTAAGTGAGAAACCTATGCAGTAAAGACAAGGTTGGAGCTTGTATGCAGAAAAGTCAGCGATGAGTGTCAAAAGACATGTGTCCACAATTAAGTTTCAATTTTAGAGAATTACCTCCAAATGTATTCTCATCTCTCTCTCTATGTGGGTAGAAAAGACCTTTAACTTTTACAGAATGCATCACACCTAGTTAGCAGAGACTTGGACTAGCCCATTCTAACTTTGCTCAGAGAATCATCTTTACGCATTTGCTTATGTGGCACATCATGATGACGTTGCTAGATTTAATTTACTCTGACTTTCAGAAAATGGAGAAAAAATTTGCTACAGAGAGGCAATATTAACCTACCCACAATTAACAATCTAATGTAACAAACAAATGTGGTTAGAGTAAATATGAACTGCTGCATTATCCCTTTTGCTGAAGGAAGGTCCGGAAAGGTAATGACTGTTTCAGGCAAACTTTTCTTCGCTACCATATTAGGCTTGTAACTCCAATTCTTGGTTAAAAATAGCCATTAACCAGGCAGTGGTGCTGCACACCTTTAATCCTACCACTTGAGAGGCAGAGGCAGGTGGATTGCTGAGTTGGAGGCCAGCCTGGTCTACAGAGTGAGTTCCAGGACAGAAGGGCTAAAAAAACATTAAACTATGACATATGTACCATGCTTGAGAAATGAATCAATGCTTAGAGCACTGGCCACTATTCAAAGGATCCATGATTATTTCACAGCACAAAGATGGTGACTCACAATGTCTGGAACTCTAGGTTTGGTTTTAAAGTATTCAACACCTTATTCTTTCCTCATTGGACACCAGACATATATGTGAGGCACAGACATATATGAAGGCAAAACACCCATTCAAATAAATAAATGAGCTAGTTTTTTTAATGATGACCTTATAAAGATGGGAGACTTTATTTTGTAAAAGGTTGCAGTGCCTTTTTTATGCTAAAATTATTGATGAAATTATGATCCCACAATACACACAAATACACACATGTACATACACAGAAACACACTTAGATACACACACACCAAGACACATACATATACACACTCTCTTACACTACATATGCACAGACAAAGACATGTACACAGAAAGACAGACATACAAACAGATACACATAGATACATACTATTAAAAGCTAAAAGGTCAATTCTATTGTACTAACATCAAAATTCTTTGGATTTTGAAAGTATCACTTTGTTTCTTTATCTGAATTTTTTGACATGCCATAGTGTAAGAGAGGCATGCAAAAAAAAGTAAATGTATGATTTCTTAAGTTTCAGTATTTCAGTTGTATTGTCACCTTAAAGAAGAATGTTCTTTAAACTATCTTAAAACAAATTTCAAACATATAACAATTCACAGAGCAGTTGTATTTCCATTACAAGGAGAATATGTTCATCATGAGTATTCACCAGCAATGGTGAATACTTTGCTTTGCCTGAATGTGACCCTTTCATTTCAAACATCTGTGAGATAAAAGCTTAGACCCTTATCTAATATTTATTAGGAAAATTCAAAATACAGTTCAATTAATGTTGTTTGTGAATATAAATGTTATTTATTCTTATAAATTTCATTGAAAAGATAATTTATTATTGTTTTACTTTACTATTAGCTTAGTATAATAAAATCACTTCTCTGTTATCAAGAATCTACTGTCTTATCACATGAAGCTCAAGAAGAAGGAAGACCAAAGTGTGTGTGCTTCGGTCATTCTTAGAAAGAGAACAAAATATTCACAGGAGCAAATATGGAGATAAAGTATAGAGTTAAAGGAAAGGCCACCCAGAGACTGTTCTGCCTGGGGACTCATCCCACATACAGTTACCAAACCCCAGACACTATTGTGGATGCCAAGAAGTGCATGCTGAAAGGAGCCTGATATGGCTCTCTCCTGAGAGGCCCTGCGAGAGCCTTACAATTACAGAGGTGGATATTAGCAACCAACCATTAGACTGAGCGTGGGGCCCCGAATAGAGGAATTAGAGAAGGGACTGAAGGAGTTGAAGGGGTTTGCAACTCCATGGGAAGAATAACAATATCAACCCACCATATCCCCCAGAACTCCCTGGGACTAAGCCATCAACAAAGAAGCGCACTTGGCTTCAGCTGTATATGTAGCAGAGGATAGCCTTGTCATGCACCAATGGAAGGAAAGGTCCTTGGTCCTATGAAGGCTCGATAGATGCCCCAGTGTAGGGGAACCGAGGGTGGGGAGCTGGGGGTGGGTGCGTGGGTGGAGGAACACCTTCATAGAAGTAAGGGGAAGGAGGATGTGATAGGGTGTTTCCGGGAGGGAGAGAAACAAGGAAAGGGGATAACATTTGAAATGTAAATGAAGAAAATATCCAATAAAAAAGAATCTAATGTTTTCAAAGAATAAATTATATGCAATATAAATTATATGCAATAAAAAATTACACTATTTTTACATGTAAGTTAATATAAAGTAAAGTCTTGCCAGTAGAGGTTCTTTTTATATATTTTAATGAGGCCTATAAATTTGGTATTCAGGAATTTTGTGGAATTAGACTTAATAGAATCACCAAATTATCATACTGCTTCCATTAATGAAGTTGGAATTACCCTACTGCAATAATGATAATCATCATATATTGCAGTTGGTTATCTCAAAAATATATGAATATGGGTATCTAAGTTTCAAAGTTCATGACTCGGATGTAGGGTTTTTCCCATGTAAAGATGTGTGGTGGGATAGATTAATTATCCATCTAAAGCCTGAAAATAAATGGCTTTATTGCATGTGGAACCCTACCTGTCTGCTAAAGGTCTTCATATGCCTGCTAACGTTCATATACTCTTTCCTTTGTTTCTGAGACTCTCTGTGACTTCTGCTTGTAATCATTTGATTTTCCATGAGCAAAAACAGTTGAAGGATTTTTCTAGTGTATGTGACTCCAGTCCTTTTTATAAGTAGTAGTCATTACAAATGAGCTCCACAGTTCTCACATACGGCACATGTCTGAGATTATTGTTAAGTTTTTCATTTTTCTAAGTTTCTATAATATTTTTTCTTGTCAGTTTTATATATCTAATCTCTGTACCTTTTTTTTTTGATTTCCCACTTAATAACACTGCCAAGTTGTTATAAATGAATTGAAAATTGATAAACCAAAAAAAGAATCAAAATTTAAAAGAAAAAGAAAATAAACAGAGAGTTGAAGCCTATGAGATATATGGTCGAGGATTTGGGATAGGAAAATTTACCCATAAAGTAACTAGGTCAAAAGAAGATAGCCAAGTCCACAAATAAATTAGAGCCATGGTAGTAAATCAACAGCAGGAGCAGGAGCAGGTTATGAAGCAGCTCTAGATCTGATTTATTTGGGGGAGGGTGAAGCTAGTGGAGAAAGAACAAAGGGTTAGAAAATGGTACTCAGATTGAGTTTGGAAACAGGGTGGGTAGATTGGGAGAAGTAGCAACTTCAGACAGTTATGGTAGGAGGAAGGTATGCTTTACTGTGGGCAAATGCATCCTTTCCATTCCAACTACTCAGGGCAAAAGTTCAAGCTGTAATTCCCCAAGGTTAACTCTTAAAAAGCTCCTTTCTGCAAGAGCCACCATACAGGGTCTCCTTTCAGCTAACCTTCTTGTCAAGAATTCTGAATACTGCAGTGGCAATTTTGACACTATTTATACCAACTCTGTGTTTTATATGTGTTCTGAACATTGTACTTGGCTATAATATTAGTTTTTATTTTATTTATGTTTGGATCCTTTTACATATAAAGAAACAGTGGATAATAGAGTTTTATTGAAAAACAATCCATGAAGCACAGATAATACACCAAACACAACTTTTCAGCTCCTTCACAGAATAAACCCCAAAAGTATAGCATTATCATTCTAACCTTCAAAGACTAAAATCAAGTTGAAAGCTTCCCAGGGGACAAGCATGCTGGCAAACAAGGAAACAAGAAATATATTTTTGGAAACAATGAGAATGAATACTCAATAGGTTTTTGTTTCTTTGATAAATATTATATGTATATATATACATACTCATTAATTTTTCTAAAATTCTTATAGATTTATGTATCTTTATGTGCATGATTTTTTGCCTGTATGTACATATGTATGTATATATGTATGTATGTACATCACTCATACAAATGGTACTTACAGAGTCATTGGATCCCTTGGAATTGAAATTACAATTGTTAGCTAACATGTGGGTGCTGGAAATTGAACCAAGCTCTTCTAGAAGAACAATAACAACTCTGAACCACTTAGGCAATATTCCACCCTCTGTATTTAATTTTTAGAACACCATTGTGAGATGAGTATTACACAATCTCCTTATTTAAAATTTGTGCTCTGAATAACAGAACTTGGCCAACTTGTAGCTGAAGGGAGTAGACTTCTGATCTAGACTTGAACAGTGTGGCTGGCAAACACATGCTACTCACAGCTGTCGTGATTGGATTCTTCACTGAACATAAGAAAATCTTTATTCTTTTATGGTTTTTCAGCAAATTATTATTTCATATTCATTATTCTTTTAACTCAGCTTTTCAGATGTTGTTTACTCTGGAGACAAAATGAAGTAATAAAGTTTCACAACTATTATATAGCATTTGCACTATATGTGGCATGAGTAATTTGAAAATGATCCATAGTATATAGTACATGATCATAAATAAATTTTATAGAAAATTGAGTTACTGGAGTACTAGAATTAATTGCCATGGATATTGAAGAAATTTTGTATGAATGTATTACATATGTTCCTACCTACACAAACTATATTGTGTACAATATTGTTGAATTAGACATAATTACATATAATGACTAGAAAACCACAAAATCTCATTAATTTGTATTTGAATAGGAATAAAAAGAGAAATAGAGAAAATTTCTTGAGAGGAAATATCAAGTAAGAGAACTACCGGTGAAAGCTGTCTTCTGACAATGTTGATATATAAAACACAACGATGCCACAGTAGGACACTTACACAGATACGTGACAACTCTCAGGAACACTTGCGGAAAGTAGAGTGGTTTGAACCACTCATAAGAAAATGAAACCTGTGCAGTGGCTAGGTGTCAAGAGGACATTCTGGCAAGCGCTCTAATGCAAAGGAAGAAATAAGACTGCAGTGAGAGAGGTGCTAGATAAAAGACTTAGCAAGAATCAGACCTGTCAAGGCGATTCTACGGAGAGAGATGATGTGGGCAGTTAATGAAGGTCTTCAATACTGGGCTTGGAGCTAAAACATGAGCCCTCGGACTTTTGGAAATTGTGTAGGTAGTTGGGAGTAGATAGGGAGGAAAAGATTCTCTGAATCTCTATGAAGGTGGATTGGCAAGTAGGGAGGATTAATGGTGGGTTTATCACTGAAAGGGACTGACATCCAGAAGAAGGACAGAAGAGCTGAGACATCAGAGTAAGTCTTAAGGACCAACAGATAGACCAACCAACAGACAGACAGACAGACACACACACACACAGAGACACACACACATACACGCGTACACACACACACACACATACACACACATACACACACACACATACATGCACACACACACACACACACACACACGCACACAGATGGAGAAAAAGAGGGAGGGAAAGAAGGAGTCAGATGGAAAGAGAGGGAGAAGAGGGAGAGAAGGAGAAAGAGAGTATAAAATAAATACAAATTTACCATTGAAATAAGTTATAAAACAAGTCCCAAAGGAGCAAAGGAAAAGATAGTCATTGAAAAGGGAAATGGGGTAGCATCTCAGGTGGGAAGGAGAAAAGCTACTTCAGTTCTCCCCTACTCTGCCAGCGTAACCTATTGTGTATCTGTGGTTCTCTGCATCTATCTCCATCAGCTGCTTGATGAAGCTTCTCTTAGAAGACAGTTGTGCTAGCCTTCTTGCTGCAAGCATAGCAAACTATTATTACTAGTGTCAGGAGTTGGCTCTCTCTCATGGAGAAGACCACAAAAGCCAACATGACTCAGCGATTCCATCTTTCACCCATGAATATGACTAAGATCAAAAACTCAAGTGACAGCACATGCTGGCAAGGATGTGGGAGTGCAAACTTGTATGACCATTGTGGAAATCAACCAATTCTACAACGTTTTGTAGATTTAAAAATATCAACCATTCTCAGAAAACTGGGAGCAGTTCTGCCTCATGACCTTATACTACTTCTGGGCATATCCCCAAAAGATGCTGCACCATTCCACAAGGACATTTGCTCAACTATGTTTATAGCAACTTTATTCATAATAGACAGAAACAAGTAACAACCTAGATATTCCTTAACAAAAGGATAGAGAAAGAAACTATGGTATATTTGCACAATGGAATGCTACTCATCTATTAAAAACAGGGCATTGTGAGTTTTGCAGGCAAATGGATGGAACTAGAAAAGATCATACTGAGTCTGAGACTAGACTGAGAAAGTCACACATGGTACATAATTACTTATAAGTAGCTATTACCTATACAGAAGAGGATAACCATGCTACAATACACAGACCCAAAGATGCCAAGTAGCAAGGAGGTTCCAAAAGATGATGCTCGAGTCTCACTCAGAAGGGGAAATAAAATAGACATTGGAAGTAGATGGAGGGAGGGAGCTGCATGGGTGAGGGGAGGGGAAGAGAGGTAGGGATCAAGAATGGGGAAGGGGAAAGGCTGGGAGAGAAAGCAGAAATCAATGGGATCTCTGGGATGGAGGAGGCTTTCTTTCAGCTTTTAATCACCATCTTTATGATTGCTTAATGTTTGTTGCACATTTACAGTGTATTGGGTCCTGGAAAAAAATCTTCTGTTTATTGCTGGCAGCATAGTAGGATGCATGTTGTGTTGGTAGAACCAGCAAATGTTAATAAATAATTGGACATTATGGGCTAAAATTGCATTTTAACTACACATACTTACTTCCATAATGGCAACAATAGGAACATATTTTTCCATAAGTATTTTGGAGATTCAAAAATATATGCATATGTTGCCTTCTCTTAGTAATTTCACAAATATGTCTAATGCTCATTCACAGTCCCTGCTGATGTTAACTACAGGCTGACAAAGGCACAGGTGGGTGTGATCATGCTGTTTATAAATTGTATCGTTTCTAGAATGCCTGCATGTTGTGGGCCCTGTAGCATTGAATGTGAAGCAGGGACTACTCTGAAATATCCATTTCTTCACCTTGCATCTGAAAGAAATGGAAAATGATGGCTTCCCAGTCTACACATTAGTGAACACAAACTCAGCCACACAGTGACATCTTTCTTCTTAAAAATAATGATGCAGGTTGTCTTCATTGCTTAAGGAAGCCAGAACTCACAATGAAAGGTGTCAAAAAGCACTGTATTATCCCACTTTGCCTGGAGCTGCCTTGACAGCACCTTTCTTGCCATAAGAATGGATTACCCACAGGGTGGTAATCAGCTAAGAACTTAGAAAATTCATGATTTTTAAGAAAGGGCCGTGAATATGTAACACCATAAATAGAGTTTACCACCTCACCAATCAAGGGAGCAATTGATTTCCTGTTGTCCTTTACTAACCAGGAACACCTTGGTCCCATGCTACAGGGTAGCAAAGGGCTGCAGAGAGCTAATTGGTCCTTTGGTAGAAACAATGATGTCAGTTTTACAAAGCCCACTAAGCAACAGCAAGCTGAGCTCTGAGGATCTCTGCTGAAGGCTTCACAGCAATGTGTAGAGGCAAAACAATATCGGGGAAGTGAGAGACAAGCAGATGGAGTATGTGCGGTAAACACATGAGAGGAAATGGATGATGCTTCAGGCAGGCAACAGAAGGAAGAAGCAAGAGTCAAGGGCTCAGAATGGGAGACGTACCAAACTGGATCTGGCATTCAGTTAAATAAATTCTACTGAGTCCATTCAGTGGGATTACCCTAGAGTATCCATCCAAAGTGCGCAATTATCTCATGAGATGATCCCTAGGCAAGAAGTAAAGAGCTTTACACAAGGTCCCATGATGACAGGTGTTTTATTATTCCTCTAGGTTTTCCATCTGCTTACATAGTACCTCAGCAGACACTCACTAACACTAAGATACCAGTGGGAAGCAGAATCCACAGGATCAGTATCCAATATTGACATTATGACAATCGCAAACAAGAGTTGTGAGTGCAAGAAAAGCCACATGGGACAAGGGCCACAATATGAACTTTGTACCTCCTTTTCTTTTTACTATGGATTTGTCCTGTTGGAGACCAGTTGGTTCTCTTGTTCTTAGATTGATAAGATGGCTGATTCCACACTGGCATCTTTCAGGGTAGCATGGACTTATTTATTTGAGTGTTTATATGTATTATGGGGGAGGCATGTGTGTACACGTGGTTACACATTTGTGCTTGTGTGTGTAGAGTCCATAGGATAATTTCAGGTGTTATTTCTCAAGAGCTGTCTGTCTTATTTTGAGACCGGGTTTCTCCCTGGACTTGATCATGCCACGGAGAATATTCTGGCTTGTCAGGGAGCCCTGGGGATCTGTCTGTCCCTATAACATCAATGCTGAGGATAGAAGCTCTCACGCCCTGACATTTTGTAGGGTGCTAAGTATTGAATTCAGGTTCTCTTTCTTGCGTGCCAAGCATTTGATTAATTGATCCATCTTTTCAACTGGTTTTTTTTTTCCTTCTGCATTTGACTGATTACTATGTTTTCTATTCATTGATAACTTGTCACATGCCATCTCTTGTGATGAATGTCAAATCTATGCAATCTCTTTAAATAATCAGAAACATCCTAAGAGGAATGGTAGTACAATTGACCTCTATTCTTACCAATTGGCTCAGGGAAGTTAGGTTAAATATAAAAGTCCATTTGAAAGGGAAGTCACAGTCCTCACATTCAATCCTTAGTATATAGGCATGACAGTTTTCTCTTCTTCACTTACTGTCCCTTCTTATTTTCCTAAAATAAAAACTTGGAAGTCTTTGAAGCAATATTCTATTAGGAGAGTATGTATTATGTACATGCCCTTTTGTGACATAATACCCAGTATAATGAATATGTACAGTGAAACTATAAAAGCAGAAAAAATTGGAAAAGGAAATTATGTAAAGAAGTAACCTGAGAATGGATTTCCTCAGCAGAGAGTTACTGAAACTGAGCAAGGAATAGATTGTCAGCTTGTCTGCAAGGAGACACCATGTTCAGAGATTCTCAGGGCTTCGCTTCATCCAACCTCAGCTAGATCTGTAGGAATTTCACTACCTCGATGCAGGAACTGTTCTCACTTTCCAAAGTTCTCTCTCCTTGACAATGCACAGCTTCTAGCAGCATCAAAGCCCAGATGAGAGAACCCCATGGGCTGTTATACACATGAACTGAACACTGACGTCCTCTCTCTAGATTCTAGTTTTCCACCTGGGCTTTTGATGAATTTTATCTTTCCACAAGTACCGGTAGGTGGGAGGTTATACCTCTGGATCTGAGACTGGCATGCATTAGACACATCATAAAGTACTTGAGACATGCATTTTCTCTGGTACTTCATTCCACTTATGAACTCTGCTGTTCTGTCCATCTGATGGGGTAGATAAACAGAAAATACAAGACTCTAACAGTGAGAATACAGACTCTCCCAAAGCCACATATATAGATTGGTGGGGCAATTAGTCATGTACTGAGACATCATAGACAAACTTCAAAATAATAAAATGTTAAGATGTTGCTATTGCCAGTGGCAACAGCACAGTTTTCTGGTGTACTCTCACTAAACAAAGACATCTGTCTGATCATGGCAAGTTACTATTAACAGTTTAAAAGTTGGATGACCAACTCATTTTAATGACTTTCTCCTTCAGGCCTGTTCCTGGGAGCCATGAGTTCTCAGAACACCAAGGGCAACAGATCCTGACTGTAACTTCAAGGTACAGCAAATAACCTCAAAAGTGGCCCAAGTACATCCATTAGCAAAAACTTATCTCTGCCCAGAATCCCGAAAGGTGCAAACCATTTCACACTATTCATATTTTATAGGTTTTAGAGAGGGCTTTCTGTAGTAATCCTCTTTAAATGAATGATTTACCAGTGTAGTCGCTGACCCACGACATCACCCACTTTGTTTTTTGTTTTTTGTTTTTTTTGTTTTGTGAGTCAGTGGAAACTTCAAATTATGTAAGTGGTCCCCAGGGAACAGCTCCCAATTTGCTCAAATGAAGAAATCTATAGTAAATCCCATGAAGTCACCTGCTAGCAGTTTCCAGAATTTGCTGCCCTGGTGTTCTTCTGTGGACACAGGCCTTTGAATGCTTTATGGTTGAGAAATTTGCCTGGGGACATGCAGTTCCTTTGAGTGGCAGATGTCCTTGTAAATGGTATCCACCTCACTAAGGTTATATTTTCTGTCTTCAACTTAATAGCCAAGACCAATTTTAAGGAAAATTGAGTTGAGAGAAATTGAGTTGAGTTCTGGAACTGGAGTTTTCTGTGTCAAATACTGTATCCTGGGGCCAATTTATACAGCTGGGAGAGAATGGGTGTGGGGTACAATGATTGGCCGACCCTAGGGAATGAAAGGGTTTTTAGAGTCCCACAATCATCTTTATGTACCTTTTTTTCTGGCTTTTGGAGAACCTTAAGTGGAAGCTACCCCCACTCAAAAATAAGGCACTCATGATGAGTGCAGAAAACACTATGCTTCTTTGAAAAAAATTTAAATGCTCTTCTCTTTCAACTCGGGGTCCTAGCTTTTTGACATTCGAACTTAAAAGTTTTCCAATACCTTTGAAGTGAAAGACATGATTTTTCTGGCTGCTTAGAGTACATGGTTCAGTAGACCTTGTAGGATGGGTGGTTTCCCCCCACCCCCTGTATTTTCTGGCATGGAAAAAGCTCCTGTGTTCCAGCTCAGTATTGTGTCAGTGAAACACTGCTCCAATAATTCCCTCTACCCCACTTTGTGATGGACTGGAAGGCTATACAGAATGTAAGGTTTCTTTCTTGTTGTGTATAACATATAGGACACAGGAGGGTCATTGAAGTTCTCTATTCTTAAAATAACTATGTCTGCACATTTATTCAATAGGCCATTCTGTGGAAAATAAAAACACTTAGAAACAAAATGCAAAGATAATCAACTAGCCATACATTAATAATGTTGGGGAGAGGTGTAGTTGATTATTTCAAGGCCCTATGTAAACCATGGCAAGGAACTGTGATTGGATCCTCAATGAAGCAAAACAACTCCCTTCCTGCCATTATGGATAGGTCATCTCTATCTCTTTTGGAAATTCATTTACTCATACAAGAAGCATACTTTCTTTAAGTTGGTATAATGCTCCTCATTGAGAGCCTATACCCTTGTGAGCAAAGCATCTCTGACAGCCCTCAAGGGAAATGCTTAGAGCTATATTAAATTGTCTGTAAGCGATTATAAAGAAGGATCCGTAATTAACTCCCAAAAATGTGGGCACCTGAAGACTGTGAGATTCAGCAGAGCATCTCAGTAGAACAATTGGATTGGAAATTTCAGGAGTCTGAATTTTGATCTTACATGCTGGATGAACTCAGTGTGATTGGAACATCGAACAGAGCTGGAAACAGCTTGGCTAACAGAAATAACTCTCCCATGGGAAGTTTATAGAAGAACACACCAACTGAAGCAGTTTTCCCTGTAGGCCACATCATGTTATCGAATACAAAACTATTTTAATTGACATATTAAGAATATCCCAGGCAATCTGCCTTAAAATGAGAGTGTATCCACTTAAAGAGAAATTTACTAGCATGCCAGGACCACTAATGGAATGAGCACAGAGAACCCTTTGCTTGGCTTTACCTAGGGATTCAAAAAAGAAAAAGGTTTAATGGAATCCAGTTTGAAATATTTGGAAGGGGAGTCAGGGTCACGAGCAAGCCAGAAAACAGCAGATCCATGAGGAAACAGGACTAGACTTTAAGATATGAAAGAAGTGAATGTCTTATTCAAATTTTCATTGTACCATCCAAATTATCAACTGGCTTCACACATATTGTTATATATGTACCTATACTGTGATTGAAAGAAACAGGTGAAAATATTATCTGTTTCTACCACATAGAATGGACATACTTTATAACAATATATGATTTAGGAGACCATTGTCTGACACTCTCCCCCTCTCTATAATCACCAGAGCCTCAACAATAGTACAGAGAAAAGAAGTTGTTAATGCACTGGCCAGTGACATTTCCCCTGGGGAAATAAGCTATAATAGAAATAAATCACCTCTAGTCACTTCTATGTAAGAAAAATGTGCCAACGGTGTGATGGCTGCAAAGCTTTTGATCTAAGTGTTAAACAGCGGTGGTTAAAAAGCATAGAGTGAGATTTTTCCTTCCTTCTCTCTCTCCTAAGTATTGACTCCAGATTACTCAGTTAGGAGTTAAGAGTGTGTGCTGTGCATTATGCATAGAGGGGAAATGTTGACAGTGAGTGCACTTAACTAAGTCTACACCATGCTCTGTGGGCGAAACCCAAGGGGATCTGTGATCAGCTCCCCCATGGAGCGAGTAAAATGCCAATATGGACAACTCTCTGACTCCCAGATGAGCTGCACGTCATGCTCATTAGGCCAAACACAAAACAAAACAAAACAAAACAAAACAAAACAAAACAAAACAAAACAAAAC
>JADRCD010193015.1:0-11802 GCA_019843815.1 Montemys delectorum | reverse complement strand
ACAAAACAAAACAAAACAAAACAAAACAAAACAAAACAAAACAAAACTTGCAGCAACTAATACATCTCAAAAGGCAAGTTGCAAAGGAGCCTGATCTGGAAAGGGATTTGACCCCCAAATTCCTCAGGGTCCTGTTCCCTGTTCCCCGTGGCGTTTTGGTTAAAAGCCATGACAGACCAGCACTCCTTGCCTTCCTCCCTCCCTAAGAGGACAGCTGTGCTGTATTTCTTTAGGCTTCGCTCTATAGTCACATCTCAGGATTACCACTTATCAGGAGCTGTTTATGCATAATGTTTAACAGGACCTATATACTACTTATAATGAACTACTTGGAAGCAGAGAGGGAATGCTGTGGGATTCAATTTGGAGTCTCCAACCAGAGCAAAGTTGTGTAAAAGGAGCCCCCTCTTTCAACAGAATAGATAGATTCTCTGGATAGCAACAAACCAGTCTTGCCTTGGAGCGGGAGACAGATGCACCATGGCACACAAATTGCAAACTCTAAAGCAGGTGCATTGAAATGTTTTATCCAGCCGTACTGGCAACTCTCAGTTGTAGTGCAAGGAATTTCTGTTTCCTGCTCCACACAGAGCTTTGCTTACTTGTGCTGGGTGTACTCCTGGTGAGTATTGCCACTGACCTGGGCTCGGAGTCACTATTAAACATGTTCCATTAGTTAACTTAGAGTGCTAATGGGAGTAGAAATGGCTATAGATATGACTTACAGTGATTACATCATTTAAGAAGCCATCAGCATCATTTTTTGGCCATGGTCAAACTATTATATGCCATTTTAACTGTGCTCTTAAAATCATATGGTGATAATCTGGTGCTTGGAATAAATTTTGCTTTTGAGAGTATACTCCTAACTCTAAGTGAGGACCTAAATTTAATATATACATATATATTATTTATATATTAATATATTTGTATATATAAATATATATGTATTTATATATATTAAATATATTTATTTGAATATATGTATATACTTAATACAGATATATTTATTTAATCATTTAAATGTATAAATTTATGTATATATTTAAATGTATTTATACATTTAAAGTCCAAAGGTGCATTCAGATAAATTGTAGTTGGGTGCAAGGTGTTGATAGCATTCTCTATCTCTCTCTTGCTCATGTATGGTATGTGTGTAGAAACATCTATACTGTTGATCCCCTTGAAAAATGCTTTCTCTCTGAACATGGAGTTAGGTTGACAGCCAGTGAGTTCTAATGACCCTTGTGCCTCTTCTCTCCATGGTACCCCAGGGTCACAGGTGTATGTCTGCATCCACACTGGCTTTTTGTGCTCTGAGGATTTGAACTCAGCCCTCATGCATACGTAGCAAGCACTTGCTGACCAATTGCTCTATGAGATTCCCTATGAGATTTTACACATGACACTGACAGTCAGATGACTATAAGAATATTCACCAGAATTTCTTCAAAATTCAGTATCAGGCGTAATTCCAGTCACATCAATTCACTACACCCAGACAATCAGACATTGCTTTAGTATGGTTGATTAAAAATGAAAATACAGAATTTGTTTTAATATTAAACACCTTTAGCTTCTGGAAAATTTTTCTTATATGAAAGATAAGTTGCTAGGAGATAATTCAATCTCCATAGAAATAGACATCTAACCATTTAAAGACAGGCATGCTCATGCACATTTATGGTCATTATCAAGAACTCAAAAAGTGCCCAGGACATGGTCCCCCTTCTTTGCAGTCCTAAAGCTCAAGCTGTTAGTGTAATCGTTACCATTTGCCCCTCTGTCAAACAAGACCTATGGGGAAGGGAACTAAAGAAATATGTCCTAGCTCTTTGATAATATAAATAGTTTTTCTGTTCTAAGGGTCTTCCAATAAACCACTTTAACCCAGAATGCCCTATCCTGCCTGTAACAGCTCTTACTCAAAGTCATGTTCTATATCATGCAGTTAGGACAGAATTACTATTCTGCCTGCGCTTTATGTTGACCTCATAGATGCCATTGCGTACTTCAATAGATAGACAGAAATTGTCGAAATCATGAGAAAGGGCAGTGAGAAACGAAAATCATGACTCTATTTTCATCATCAAATCACAAGGAAGTCTTTAAGAACACCAGCTAGCATCTCTCTCTCTCTCTCTCTCTCTCTCTCTCTCTCTCTCTCTCTCTCTCTCTCTCAACCAATGAATCTCAACCTTCCTAATACTGTGACCCTTTAGTACAGTTCCTCATGTTATGGTAAATCACCACCATGAAATTATTTTGTTCCTACTTCATAACTTTAACTTTGCTACTACTGTGAATCATAATGTAAATAAATATCTGATATGTAGACTCTCCAAGGAGTTGAAAATCACATGTGGAGAACCATTGCCATATCTTATGAGAAACACATACTGACTCTTATAATATTTACACATGAAACTAAGTTTAGCTACAAATATGACAGTCATATTCATTTATGATTCATCTGAATACAATGACTAATTAGTTACTGTTGGTAAATTTAGCTGTATTCAAAGGGCTATGTCTTACTGATACAGTTCCTTTTAGTGTCTGATATCCAGAGTAATGAACATAACAGAAAAAAAAAAAAGAAAAGAAAAAAGTGATTCTGATGGTTTCTCCTACAAGAAGCTAAATGTTCCTCAGTGTAAATGAGAAAAGCCAGCTTAACAACAAATTCAGCCATCCTGTTAAAGAACGGGCATATCTGGAGAAACAGAAGTGGCTCACAGATCAGATTTATGCCCCCTGGATGTTAGTGACTGGCATCTTGCTGTAATAGAATTTTGGTGCTTTGAGGTTTTAGTTTAGCCAGAATTTGAGTTAAATTCAGAGTCTGCTTTTATGTCCTTTCTTGTTCAGAAGCTATGCGATAAACAGTATTATGCTTCAGTTGAAATTTGAGTCTTTTGCCTCCTCTTTGTATCTAACGATGGCCAAGGTCCTTCTTTTTCTCCAGTGGTGTAAAACTGGATATAAGCTGAAGTGTGCTGAGCATGCTTTTGATTTGCTGACTAATGAGGACTGTTTGCCTTTCTTTCTTAAATAGCATCGAGGCTTGAGAGTTGAGGCTATACCAGTTTCAATCATATAGGAAAGCCCCCAAAGACTAGATATATTGGATCTGTAGCAAGGATATTGAATGAAAGTTGGGGCATTCCACGGCTAGCCTTCCAGACTTATGAGAAAAATAAACCCTCACTTTATAGATCAATACAAATATGAGTATTCTATTTTCAAACCAAAACAGTTTAATGTGATACATGGATGAGACATTCCCAAATGTCATCCAAAGCACCCTTCAGGTCTTTAATCATCAGGGGTAAAGAAGTCAACACCAGGAGGGGAGCCACAAAATAGCCTCAGAATCCCACTCAACCAAGACCCACTCTAATTACATAAACGCCTGAGTTACATTTTTATTTAAATATTAATTGCATGTTTATTTAGCACTTACAAGCTAGAATTAACCCCACTTTCCAAGTGCACAATCTACGGATCAAACAGAACAAGTCATGTTTGCAAAGGACTGTGCTAAAGAAGGCCAAGTCCAGACTCAAGCTCAAATTTTCCAATACCAGTTAATCATTCCCTATAATATATTGTACCTGAGGCCTTCTAAGAAAGACAAAACAAAAAGTGTGCTAAATTCAGTTTGAGAGCTAGAAATTTCGGTCTACTCCAAACCTATAAGCATCAGAAGTTACATGCAAGACTGAAAGACTCGCTTTGACAGTAAATAAGTGTGTGTGTGTGTGTGTGTGTGTGTGTGTGTATGTGTGTGTGTGTGTGTGTGTGTGTGTGTGTGTGTGTGCGTGTGTTTAAGTGATGGGGGAAGCTTGCAGAAGTTGAGCTTAAGATTATTCCTATGAGTCTTGTTGTTTTATGTGTGAACTTCGCAATGATGTGACCTTCTGTATCTGTGAACTTTCTGCTCATTGGAGCACTACTGAAAACACAATATATTCTCCATCTCATTCATAACTTAAGCTGAAAATGTGCTCTGTACTTCCATACTATCTGTCATACCTCACGTTATTTTTGTTTGGGCTATTATTTGTTATTGGAGAAGCTAAGTACATTATTGAATTTTGAGAAATAGGTTGCAAAGAGAGTTTATATAAATAGAATAAATAAATTGAGTGGAGGAGCATATTAGTATTTCCTAGCATTTGTGTCCAAAATCATTGGCAAAAATTAGAGATTATTTATTGTGACCATCAATCAGATATTATGTACTTCTGTTCCAACCAGAATGGGTTTAAAGTATGATTTATGATTCAAAATTGCATTACTTTACCCAAGAGGCAAGGGATAATATAAGTGTCAGTGTAATATGTCAGTGTAATGGCCCCTCCAAAACTTATGATTAGAAGCTATGTCAATTATATCCACCTAGTTTTTTTCTTGTACACTTATATCACTTGGTAGTTGGTTGAATGTTCTTCTGATGCTTATAATTGAGACAAAAGTCTTCCATCACAAACTAGATCTCTTTTGCTGTTATCAAGCTAGAAATGTCACCACTAGCCATTTGGGTCACCTTCTTCCTCTGTAGAAAGACGTCATCACCTTACAACCATTTGTGTTTTGGGAATACCATTTCCTCAATGTCTTATATAATGTAGGTCTAAAGAAGTAGGGAGTTCAAAGAACAAAACAGATTGCAGACTAGTAGAAAGCAAAGATCCATTGCACTCTTTGACTGTTTCATATTTTGCCTAAGGTTAATGTGGGCTAGGGCTAGGGAAACACACAGAGGCAGTTCACTGTGCTGTCTAGTTCTGTGTGTTGCCCCAGGCAAAGCAAGCTACAGTTCTCTTTGTAAGTCAGTGACCTCTGTGTGTGTTGGCACTGACCTGAAGGCAGAATAAGGCTGTCAAGGATAGAGCTCCCCTTGTACAGTCATATTTTTTGAATTAAAAATGGAGAGTGCCTGCAGGTATAAGGATGATCAGGAAGGCTGCATAGCTCCAATGCACAGTGGAAGATTTCAGTGGCTGGTATTGCCCTATCAATTTACAATCATGCTATGCTCAGCTCACTTGGCCCTCTTCCTTCTCTCGGAGACAAAGCGCGGTATATGAGAAGAGGTGTTCCAGTGCATTACCCAAATCCTGGTTTGATGCTTAACTGCTTACAGGGTTTATAAAGAACACCACATGTCCTACAAAGATGCACACTCTGCATTTCTGCTGGTGATATCGAACCACATGCCCTGCCATCTGAAGTAGTCACTTTCCACTCCTGGGTGATGCATACGTCTGGCCACATGACTGCTGGAGAGTGATCATGCTTCTTCCTAGAAGTGCCCACACAAGAAGAAAACAAATCCAAATAGGAATGTACCAATGTATGACTTAATATACGGAATGTATTGACCATTTCAAACACGAGATACAAATGTTACTTTGTAACAGTATGCATTTGAAATTAAGAGGTTCACAATCCACTCTGCTTTCATAGCACTTAAGCTATTCTTTCAACCCTCCTTGTTGCCTTCCTTTTGATAAATCTGACTCCTTAGGCACAGGATCACTCTGAGATCAATTTTGACTACTTACAGCTACATGAAGTTGTGTGTGTAATGCAGCCCCGTGAGATTATTGTAAGCACCAAATGACATCATGTGTGTGCGATGTTTTGTGAAGTAGAAACATTATGTAAATGTGAGTGGCTATTATTGTTGCTAACTTGAATAGCTGTGTGGAGTGGCCATTAGGTAACAGACAATGTGCTAAATGCTTTGCATATATTATCTTGTTTAATATAATTTGAACAGCAATGCTCTCAGATGTGCGCTATTATTATCTCAGTTATCCAGAAGAGAAAAATGAGACCCAGGGATGTTCAGTATCTATGTTGCCACTGTACAGTTACATAATAGGGAAGCATCAATCAATCAATCAATCAATCAATCAATCAAACAAAACAATGTTCTACCAATATACTATGATTGTCACTGTTTTCTCCCAAAAGCGTAATGAACGAAAATTTATTTAGATAAAAACCTTTACTGTAGGAAGCATCCAAGGAGTCCTGTGCTGATTTAACATTAGAGAGCAGATCTGTTCCCCTAGTATCTCTGTATCATCAGAGGCTAAGCAACACACATCTCTCGGTGTGAAGATTGTATGTGCTATTGGATACCAGCCAATAGAATGACAATCTAGAGCTAGAAATGGCAACAGGACATCTCTAACCACAAAGTACCAGCAACCCTGTAGAGTCTTGTGATTTTTACCTTCAGTATCTCCTAAAGATTTATCCGAAAGGCCAGACAGACATTTAGATTTCCATAAGCCTTACTGGATCTATCATTCTCTCCAGTAACTCGTTTTTCATTGTGTTTTGTCTGATTAAAATTGAGGCTCTGGCTATGTACCTCAATAGCAGGACAGTGGCCTACATGATATAAAATTCTGCTTCTAACTTTGTAACTGCAAACAGCAAGTTCTTTTATAGGATTAAAACTCCTATTGCAATATATTTGCTCGTGGTAAATGCAAAGTGAAGTTAGAATACCGACTGGCAGAGGCAATGTCTTAGATTACCTCATCCAACACCTATAGCCCCGTCTACCTTTCTAGGAAGCATCTTCTCTCACTGCTACCACTCACTGCTCCTTGCCCTTGGTACACAGCCTTCTTCCTGTTCTTCAAATGCCCCATCACTACCTGGTTTCAGGCTCTTTCAGCCTATACTCTCACCACTACCTGGTTTCAGGATCTTTCAGCCTATACTCTCACGGCTCTTTGTCAGCTAGGTCTCAATTCAGACTCTTCCTCCAGAGCACCTCTCTTGATACCCAAGGCAAATAGTAACCTACTGTACTTCACATGGACCCTCTTACACATCACCATTTTTATTCTTCATAGCATTCACTACCCAGAGCTCCCAATTCATAGTCTGTTCACCAGTGTACTATTCTTCTTTCTATGGAGCACATGCTTTTGCAGAATAGTATTTCACTGACCACTGTATTCTCTACGGCCAGCTTCACCTAATACAATGTTTCATCATTTTACTGCTCAATAAATATTTATTAAATGAAATAACAAGCTAGTTCAACTCTGGCACTAAAAGAGCAGTAATTTGTCTGAATTACTGCAGTACGAGATTAGCCATATGTAATATTACACTGTGTAGGGACAACTGAGTGGAAAATTGTACTAAATTCTATCTATCTGTTACATTTGCCTACAACAGCCCCAGAGTCCAGGCAACAGCTCATAGATACCATGTGGTGCATTAAGGGGAGATTAGCATTTCAACAGCATCAGCAGACATTTCCAAAGTCACTCCTTTAAAAAAGATTCAATGTAAAAATTTCACAACAAAATGAGAAATAAAAATTCACGTTGGTAAGTACAGGTAGACTGATGAAAAAAGACTAGAGGGTAAAATCTCAGTTAAGATAATTATGCTTACAAAGAGTGAAAAGAAAGAAGTTAAATGTGCCTGTCACATTGCATGAACAAGGAAGACTAGAGCCTAGAGTCAAAGTCAAGAATTAGTCTTAAACCTAAAGAAGGAGAGCACTGGTCATGGTGACAGGGTATCTGACAACTCTCAAAGATTCAAAGAATTAAAAGAAGGTGGCAACTGAATCACAGCGAAGAAACTGCGAGAGAAGAATGTGAGCCAAAGAAAGGGGGAGAAATATCAACACTAAGTCACGATCAAAATGAGGTAAGCACTTTACCTGTGATGATGACAATGATGATGATGATGATGATGATGATGATGATGATGATGATGACGATGATAGTGATTATAATAAATACAAATAATGTGAAATAATAACATTAGTTATGATGGAGACTCCAGTGAGATACATAGAAAATGTGAAATTTGATAAGATAATGTGCTAATTGTTGTTGTCGGTACTTTCCTCCTCTTTTGTCTTCTCATTGTCTCTTCTGCCCCTGAAAAATGTACTCATTATGAATTACCTTAATGAGGTCCTGCTAGAATGGAATTTTTTCAATACAGCAATGTCTCAGAGTCCCCCTGTGCTCTTATGACATGTCATTTGGAAACAGCATAAAGACAAAAATCTATATAATTCATAATGACATCCCCTTTCTCAAAGTGATCACAGTGACACCATGTATGGGGGAACTGACGTGTGAATTATGTGGCTATACACAGCATTCCACTCTGAGAACCACCTGTGAATGAAGAATCCAGAGGATGCTGTAGATGGGACCTAAGTTGGATCTGTAATAATCATGCTTCCTATTTCTTCATTTAAATATCAATTTGTTTCATAATAGTAAAAATACCCTTCATAGTAATCAAATATGTTAAACATGTCTGTTAATAATATACATAATATACCTATATAAATCTTTTTTTTTTCCTTTTGTGAAGAAATGCTGTTCAGCACATGTTACTTTTGTACCCCTTAAGGACTGTGGGACAGTAAATGAAACACGGTCCCTAAAGTTCTCCTTAACTACTGGCAGCATTACAATTCTGAGGAAATATGTGATTTGGCTGGTTAGGATTGTTAGTCTGCATCAGCTGTACAAGATGTAAAATGCATTCCCGTTACATCGCAGGCCCTTAGAGGCACAGAGAGCCATCTGGTGGCTTACCTTAAAAGAAAAATTGGATTTGGAACTGAAAGGGAAATGAGCCTGTGGAGGAAGGAATGGCTTGGGAGTCTGTCCAAGCTGGTGGCATGGCTTTACCCCTGTGGTCTTCTGGGATCGTCTCTGTGCTGTGGCAGTGCACAGGAAACAAAGAGTTGGTGTCTGGTGCCAAAAGACCCCAGACAGCCTGGAGGAAGGTGGGGATTTGAGAGAGAGGGTCCACAGAAGACAGACGGCTGATGCCATGTGAAAAGAAATGGTATTAAAGTGTTAGAAATGGGCATCTTTACAGCAATGAAAAAAGAAAAAGAATGAAGGAAAGGAAGAAGAAAGAAAAGAAGGAGGGAAAAAGTGAAGTGAAGGAGAGAGAGGGCAGAGACAAAACAAAGACAGAGGACAGAGAGAATAAACTCAAGGAATTTGGGGTCTTGGAGATAGAGAGATGGCTCAGTGGTTAAGAGCACTTGTTGCTTTTGCAAAGGACATAATTTGGGTCTCAGTACTTGACGATGGCTCACAACTATCTGTTGCTCCAGTTCTAGGGCATCTGACAGCCTCTCTGACCTCCACAGGATCCAGACGTGCAGGTGGTATACATATGTAATTGCAAGAAAAGCACTCATACATAAAAATTAAAAGAGACCAAATTAATATTGTTTAAAAATAATTTAGGATTAAATCCCTTGGAAATTTAATGCTTTGTTTCTTCTTATGGCATGTTAAAAATCGTAAAAATCAACTTCTTTTAAAGATCTAAGTTGGAAATTCTTTAAACATAACAACAAATTTTCGAAAATCAGGATTTTTGTATCTGTATTTTCTTTTCCAGTTCTAACATTTTCATTCTCTTTCTCATTAAAATATGTAATTTAATGTTGCTCTATATTCTTATGGAGGCTAAACATATATATTCTTATGACTATCCATACACAAACTTGTCTTGTGAAATTTGATGTAGATATTCTATTTGTTTAACCTACTGCTTATATTCCAATGTTGTCAGGGGTCACATTGTACATTATCAAGTTCGTCGTTCACAACAAGTTTCAGTAGGTTTGTGTTTACTCACTGTATTAAGTGTTCACATCTGATGACTCCTCTAAATTTTACTTGGTAATGTGACCTGGCTGGACGATGACATGAGTGACATGTCCTTCTTATGGTGTCCTATCTATGGCCACCTTGGCCTTCTGGCACTCCTTGGTGATGCTAATTTGGTTCAAAGTGTTGGCCAATTTCTCTCCTGTGTGAAATTATTTCTTGCCATATAATTAATAAATAACTCATTGTAAACCATTCGGGATTATGTAAACATTCTGTTTCCTTCCCAACTTTAATATTACTATCCTTGATGATTTTTTTGCAAGAAAAAAACAAAACAAAACAACAACAACAAAAGCCATATGATGGCTGCAAGTTGTGATTTTTCAAATCTCTACTTATTAGATAGCATAGCTAATTCTCTATTTGTTCTCATATTGTTTTTCAGTATGTTAACATAAGCATCTGTTTTAATTTTTTTCAAGACAAGGTTTATCTGTATATCCCTGGCTGTCCTGGAACTCACTCTGTAGACCAGGCTGGTCTCAAACTCAGAAATCTGCCTGCTTCTGCCTCCCAAGTGCTGGGATTAAAGGTGTGCACCACCACTGCCCGGATAGCATCTGTTTTATTTACTGTTCTTTTATTCTAATAATTCTGAAAGTGCTCATATTAATTTACAAGGTCCCCATGAGCTCGATTTTAATTTGGAGCCACGGCTTGATTTTAACACAGGTTCATTTTTTTCCTTCTCTGATGCTGTCTTTCTTTTCCATTTTGTCTTCTGTTCTCTGCCTTCGTCATTTCTCCTCACTTCTATTTTCTTTGTATTTCTAAAGCAGGATGTGAGGACACAGCATTACATAGGTGTGTAGATGGCAGAAAGGCAGCCCTCAGAAAACCAGACTTCTAAACTCATTGAGAGCCCATGTATGAGTTTCTAGGGTTGTGGGAAATCTGTGGTGTTTGGCTGCTCTGGTGGGTGGAGATTCGTACAGTAGCCTGACATGACTATGAGGCTTGTAATGGCTACCAAGGCAACTCATTTCTTTGTTAGATAAATAAAAGTAAACTTATGCTGGTTGTATTCCTATAAGCCAAGGAGTAAGGAAAATAAACTTACAATGTAGCAAGCTATTTGAAACAACTATCTTGTGAAATCTATACAAAGAGATACATTCAGTGTGTCACAGTGAATCTAAATGGAAACCTTGTCAAGTGGCTTTTGTCCCTAGACCTTTACAAACTACTTATTTCATCACTTTTCTGCCTTCCTTCCTTTATGCAAGCATCAATCATATGCGAAATAAGTAAGATCAATGGTGATTTATATTAAATCTATTTCTTGCCAGATATAGATTCTTAATTCTTTGGATTAGTATTTGGTTTCCTCATCAAGAGTCATTCATTAAGAAGCCAGGTGAATGGGACTGGGGAGATGACCCACAAGTAAATAGGCCATATTGTTTCTGGAAGAGACCTAGGTTTGGTTCTAGGCATCCACATAAGGAGGATCTTAGCTACCTGGAATCCTAGTGACAGACAGTATGTGTGGTACATACAAAATTTCATGCTGGCACACATGTATGTGTAGTGAGAATTTTGGTTACTTTAAAGACCCAGTCATGTTATGAAAATATGTTTTTGTTTTAATCCCAGGTGTTAGAAATGGGACTGCTTCCAAGTGTTCATAACAGCTAACTCTTGTCTCATTCTCTGTTAGGGTTAAGATTCTGCAAGATGAACATAGTTTATTTTTGGAATTCGGGGCACCATGGAAAGAGATTGAACATGAGAGCCCAAAAAGCCTATGGCAGGCTGCTGATGCCTCCCCTGGTGCTCCTGGTTGCTGTTGTGGAGGTAGGTCAAGTGGTCATAAGCAAAGAGACAAGACAAAGAAATTAGATATCATGGCGACGAAGATTAAGCTTGCCCCAAGGAACTCAATGCCCCTAACCAGCAGAAAGTAGTCTAGAGAGATCTATACCCCTTTCTCCTCTGACCTTTTCCCTAGCCTACCTAGTGTTGGTGAATTAGAAAGGTTGAGGTGGAGTAGGGTGTTATGCACTCTATTATGAACTCAATATAGTAGCCCCCCCAAAGTACGGTTATACACACACACACACACACACACACACACACACACACACAC
>JADRCD010193014.1:9579-37747 GCA_019843815.1 Montemys delectorum | reverse complement strand
GCTGCCGGGCGGTGGTGGTGCATGCCTTTAATCCCAGCACTTGGGAGGCAGAGGCAGGTGGATTTCTGAGTTCGAGGCCAGCCTGAGCTACAGAGTGAGTTCCAGGATAGCCAGGGCTACACAGAGAAACCCTGTCTCAAAAAAACAAACAAACAAAAAAAAAAAAACAAAAAAAAAAAAACCAAGCTGCTGCTGCTGAGTCAGTTTAATTTTTAGAGGGGACTACTTGCTATTACTAAGCACAGGCTCATCTTTGGGAGGCCAAGTGTCTTCTTTCAGCAGCTGTTAGTCCTGTAGCTCTTCATCTAGGGTTGGGCCTCATGACACTCCCGTCTTTATGTTTTTGAAGACGGTCTTACTGTGTTGCCCAGGTGGGCCTCAAACTCATGGTGACCATCTGGTCTCCATGGCAGGAATGCTGGAATTATGGAAGCGTGCTATCACCTCAGGCAATCTCTTTTGTTTGCTTCTTGTTTTTGAGATAGGGTCCCGACAAACCTTTAGCCCCAAGAGATCCTGCTGCCCCAGGTGCTTGAGAACTAGCCCTTGGCAGACACCACTGTGGCCCCTCGTAAGGGCCTTCTGATGAAAGGGAAACAGACACCATGTGATTACAGACACTGGAGAGAGAGCACGGCTCAGTGCAGACACTCACGGTGCTCTTCTTCCGAAATGGTGACCAAAGTTTCTAAGAGCTTTATTCCTTCTTGACAGAGCTGCAGCTCGGTGGCATCTTCAGGTTTCCTCCTGTCTATTTCCTGCAGCTTCTCCACAATAGAAGACGCTAAGGAATAAATGTACGGGTAGGAAACTGCCGGGTTTGGATACTGAAAAATGGAGTGGAGGAGCTGACAGGTCTTCATTTGTACCTAACCAGGCAAGATGAGAAGAAAGAGTAAATTTACAAAGCTCCTAGAACAAAGAGACATAAAGAACAAATGTTCTTGTAAACTCTTTGCAGTTAAAGTGGCAAAGGTTTATATTTATTCTAGTTCTCTTTACTTTTGGAAGTCCTAGTACCAATGGGTACATAAAAACAGTGGCCGCTGCAGGGTGGAGCAGCACAGGGGTGCTCAGCACAGCGGGAGGGGTTTGCCTTCTAGCCCACTCTTCTCAGGGGTCTCTATACTGTATAAAATTAGTAGTTACATTAAAAACAAACCCCAACAACTTACACCAAAAAAACCGAATTCTTTTTTTATAGTTTTACAGTGAAATTCTACACATTTGATTCATGTCATGGTCTACAGGTTTTAAGGACTACATCTGGCCCACACTAACATGTGCCATGACTTGTCACAGCTACCATTTGGAGCCTGCTGCACAACTTGGGCAGATAGTCAATAACTTTGGACAAAAGGATAAAGAAAAACAAACTACACATCTCATTCATACATCACCTCCTTAAATTGGAATAGTATTTTGAGCATCAGTATTATTTTCCCCCCTGAGAAAAATTGGTTCCAGCGTCTTTGGAAGTAAGAAATGTTTCTGAGTATGGGCTCCAAACTCATTTTGTAACACATTAAAAAACAAACATTTAATCTAGTCTAACCCAATCTATTATTCCTTATTGTATTTTTCCTTTAAAGAAAATGCACAAATTATCATACAAATCCCATGTTGTATCAATGATTTTGTTTTAATACATTATGTGTATGTGTGCGCTTCTGTGTGTGGATATGGACACTGGAGTGCAGTGTCTACAGAGACCTCCTGGAGCTGGAGGTCCAGGTGGCTGTAAGCAATCCAATGTGAGCGCTGGAAACTGAGCTTTGGTCTTCTGGTAGGAAGTGCTGAACCACTTCTCCAATTCCGTGTTTTTGGTTTTGGTTTTCTTTTTTTGAGTTTTCAATATGTAGTCCCGGTTGACCTGAAACATACTATGTGGATAGGATAGGCTTGGACTCATGAGTATTTCTTCTATCTTTGCATCCCCAGTGCTGGGGTTAGATGTAGCCATACCACTCCTGGAGAGTTACACCAATTTTAAGATGCTCTCATTTAAAAATTTAGTAATGTTTTATCTTTTTGTTTTTGGAGACAGTCTGACGTAGCTTAGGATGGCCTTAACTTACTTGCGATCTCTATCTCTAGCCTCTAGTGCTGGTATTACAGCCCTATACTACCACGCTAGGGTTGCACAGTGCTGGGCATCAAGCCCAGGGTCTTGTGTATGCTAGGTGTGCATACTATCTCCTGAACCACAATCCAGTCCCGGGATACTGTTTATCCTAGAAATGGGGATCACAAAGTAGTACAGTGTATGTACTGCAATCATATAGGCAACATGCCTCAGCAGATTCCTACTGCGAATAGCTCTCTGCTAAAAGACATTTACCACAGAGTCTTTGCTCTCCAGGGCAGCCTTAAATTTTTCAATGCAGCGATTCTGAAGGCAGGGGACGGTTGTCACTTCTGGACTGGTAGACAAAATAAATACTGTGACGGCAGTAAGCAGACTGACTTCATCAAGTTCTTGATGTGCTTCATCAACTGCAGAGAAACGACAGTCAGGAGATTCGTATTCACTGCCTCTCATCTGTGTGAGGCTGTCTTTAGTTTGGTTCCCTGCAGACACAGACTCTTAAGAACCCCAGAGGGTGGCTGGACAGTGGTGGCGCATGTCTGTCTGCTCCAAGTCCCACATGGTGCTAGTCCACTCCCACCACACACACACACACACACACACACACACACACACACACACACACACACCTGAGAGGATCAGACAAGGACTCCACCTCTGAGCCCCACCCCCATTTTCCCAAGGATCAGTTAGAATAAATATTCTAATTAAATATTTTTAATGAAGTAGCTATGAAAAACCAGTAATTTTGAAAGGGTGATGCTGGGTAGTGGTGGCACACGCTTTTAATCCTAGCACTTGAGAGGCAGAGGCAGGTGGATTTCTGTGAGTTCGAGGCTAGCCTGGACTACAGAGTTCTAGAACAGCCAAGGCTATACAGAGAAACCCTATCTTAAGAAGCAAACAGACAGACAGACTGACAAAACAATATGAGAAAGAGTGGTAAACTTGACTCACTAAATTAAATTAAGTTTTAATTAATTGGTTAACTAAAAAAATCGCTTCTTGGGCTTTGGGCCAAGATCAAGTGTTGTGGTTGGTTTAAAACCCCAAACAAAACAAACAAACAAATGGAGAACCTCCAGGATTTCAAATAGCCTAAGGTACCCTCCAACCTGATGTATGGCTGCAGATGCCTTTCCTTGCCTGCAGCTCCTGAGTGCTGGGCTTACAGGCTGAGTCCATGCTAAGAGTATGTATGCTAGGGAGAGAAGCCAGGGCTTTGTGCGGTTAGACAAGTACTCTATCAGCTACAGCCCAGCCCGCTAAATGGTTGTTATTTACAAACAAATGACACGCATAAACAATAGCACCAGCCATATCAATGCAATAGTACTTAAACAACACAGGTGCCAGCCAGCCCTCTTCAGCAACAGAATACAACTTCACTATAACTATAAAGGAGATCAAATAAAGAATTTAGGGTCTGCTAGTAACAAGGTCCATGCTTATAAAAACACCAAACCCCCCACAGAGGTTTTTGAACAGGATGTGGTGGCTCGAGCCTGTGATCCCAGCCTTTGGGAGGCTAGGGGAGAATCTGGAATGCGAAGTGATCCTCTGCCACAGGATTCACCATCAGGCTGGGCTATGTGAGACCCTACCCCAGGGGGGAAAAAAAAACCACTCAAAATGCCACCGATGTGAGCCAGGATAACTAACATCGGGTGGATGGACAGTGCTGGGGCTGACACCTGAGAGGAGACACAACGAAAGGACATTTTATGGGTGAGTAGAATCTAGCAGGGATGATGTCTGAGTTATCTCTGGTGAGCTGGCACGTGGTAACAAAGTGAGCCACACAGCAGTGTCCTGTGTGCTGCTTGGACCCTTCACCCCAGCAGCCACACTGAGTAAGAAATAGAAATCTGGTCATTTGCCCAAAGCACAGTAAGTCAGTAAGTGGACAGTGTGAATGCAGAGAGTACAGGCATCCAGAAGCTCTCCTGCTTCACCCCCCAGCAAAGTCATTTCCAGGCATTTGGAGCAACTTGAAACTGCAGCACAGTCAGCTAGTTAGTTCAGTAAAATACTTTTTAATGTCATTAAGGTAAATGTCTCCTGGGTCTCTTCCCATTTCTCCTAGAGCTCCTTTACGGCCCTTTATTTTCTGAGTATGGATGGGAAGTCTGCTTAGCAGTAGGAGTCTTGTGAGGCTCATGCAGTAAAGACCAGGCCCCTTACCAACAGCTGTCTGAGTGAGTCATCCTGGAATCTAGTCCTCTAGCTGTAGCCCTGGCCAGTGTCCTAGTAACTTCACGAGAGGCTAAGGCCTGGACCTCAGGCACTAATAGGTAACAAATGTTTTTCTGTTTTAATCTACTAAGGTTTTTGTTTTTGAGATAGGGCCTGGCTTGGCTAGGCTGGCCCTGAACTATGTAACTAAGGATGGCCTTGGGCTCCTGATACTCTTGCTTCTACTGCCAAGTGTTGGGATAATAGGCAGCATCAGGCCCAGCTTGGAGGCAAGCTGTTGCTCTGCAAACATTTTACCTCCTGATCAGCTCCTATTGATTTATGTTAACAGCTGGTCTAACATCTACGTCCCGATACACAGCTGTACTTCCGATGGATGCCAGCCATTCTCTACCCTCTTTTCTCTTAAATATGGATTGCACTAGAGGGTTGCCTTTGAAAATAAAACCTCCTTGCCAGTAGCAATGTCGGGGATGTGTAAGTTTCTTTGTGTACTTCCTCCTCCCAGCTACACTTTTGCCTTTGGCCCTCATCTGTACCATCCCTGCTTGCCATTTTCCTAAGACTCTCTTCTTTTCCTTTTCTTATTTTTCTTTGCAATTGTAGCTCTGGCTTATCCTGGAACTCTGTAGGCCAGGCTGCCCTGGAACTCAAGAGGATTACCTGGTTCTGCCTCTGTTGCCAATGACAAACAGGGCAAAGACCTTGGGGATAATGTATAATATAACTGACCACTTTACATATCTGCTAAATACACAATACAGTCTCTTCTGGGTGAGACTATCAAATGTGAGCAACAGAATAGCTTAGCCAAAAAAAAAACAAAAAACAAAACAAAACAAAAAACCCAAAAACCAAAACCAGAAACAAACCCAGCATGCCTCTCACGGTAGGGCCTCCTGGCAGTCCTACTGACCTGGGCTCCAGCAGTCAAGCACAGATGCCAATGCACTTTGGAGGAGGCTGGTCCAAGCTTCGTGGCTCTTTTCTGCTCGTGCCATGGGGGAAGTTAGGATTCCTTTCAGAGCCTGCAGGGAAGCTGTGACTGTGGAGGGTAGCTGGCCCCCAGATGACTTCGTGGCAGTCTCCCGGAGGACTCCAACCGTAAGGTACAGAACTGTGGGGAGGATTGAGATGCTTCCTGCAAGAGAACAGGAAAACTCTGCATTTGAGCGTGCTTGCACTTTCTAGGGCTGGAGAGGTAGCTCATCAGTGAAGAGCACTTGCTGCTCTTGCAGAGGACTTGGGTTTGATTCCCAGCACCCACATGGTTGGCCCACAACAGACTGTAATTGCAGCTTCAGATGTCACAATGTTCTCTTCTGACTCCTGTGAGAACCAGGAATCTACATAGTACACATACATACTTATGTTCTGGAAACACACACATACCCATAAAATGAAATAAATGCAGCTAGAAAAAAAGTTTTTCTAGCATCAGGAATAAAAGAGTGTCAGAGGCTTCCCATGTTTGCTGTCAGTGCTCCTGCATGTGTGTCAGGGGTTTAGTCTTCAGCACCAACTCATCTTTTCCAAAACATCACCACAGAGACAAGCTCTAGAGCATTTCTCATAAATTGTAACTATTGAGAGAATTCAGTAACTGCAGATTGGCTGGCCAGCATGCCCCAAGCGTTCTCTACCTCCCTAGTACAGACTACAAGTGTGTGCCACTGTGCCAGGCTTTGTAAAATATGATTCTTGGGTTCCAACTCAGGTCCTTATGCTTGCAAGGCAATCTAATAAATTTATCACCCAAGCAATTTTCCCATCAATTAAGATTTTTACAGTTGGATCAAATTCTGATAAGTATAACTAGAAATGTTACTTTGGTTGTATCACTTAGTGTCAAGCTTTTGAAAGCTACCTATTAATCTTTCTTTTTTTTTAAAACAAGGTCTTAGTACATATTATGTACTTGGCTGTCCTGGAACTCCCTCAGTAGACCAGACGGGTCTCGAATACACAGGGGTTCTGTGCCTTCTAAGTCTCAGGATTAAAAGTGCACATCACCATGCCCAGCTATGCTTTTCCTAGTCTATTTGTTACAATTTTTATTAATTGCTTTTGAGACTGGATCTCACTGTGTATCCAGGGTGGGCTTGAACTCCTGATTCTTCTGCCTCAGACTCTGGAGTGCTGGCATGACAGGCATGCATCTCCAAGTCTAGTCCTATCTCCACATTTGAGGTATACATCGGGAAGGCTGGGAAGCGCTGCTCTAGGCTCATATGCACAGCACAGCATACCTTCAGGAGAACACACTGCAGGAAGCTCAGCAAGGATGACCAGGGCAGCGGCGACCAGTCTACTGCCCTCCTCTGACAGGGTCTTCGGCTTTGAAGCCTTTATTCCTGGGCCACCTGTCAGCTTGGGGTTTAGTTCTGGAAGCTGTCTAACGAGGATGCAGACACAGAGTTCCAGGGCTGCAAAGACCAAAGACTTCCCAGGTACGAGCCCTCCTGTGTCTTTCCCTTCACCAAACTCTGGCAGGGTTTCCTTTTCAGAGGCTCCATCATCAACTAAAACACAGAGGGAACAGGGCTTAAGAAATGCTTGCTGCTTGCTTGGCTTCATGTAGGTGGTAATTCAATTCATTTCTGGTTCAGACACTGCATTTAGTGGCTAAAGTCTTAGGTGTGAAAAGCAGCTCTCCAGGTAAAGTTGTCTTTACTATGAGTTCTCATTACAGTGGGTTAAAAATAAAATTCTTGTAATCTTTTTGGTCTTAAAATAGTGCCTGATTAAACTCATCTCCTTGCTGTTATAAATAAGAATCTGACAGCAGCAGCTCCAACAGCGACTCTGTCATCTTACAGACTGGCAGTGGCTGGGCACAAAGATCAGAACCCAGGCCCTGATGCCATTAGAAGCTGCCTACCTCTGCCCGTTTACTTTTTATGTATGTATTCACATCTGCCCTAGTTTCAACAGTATCCGGATCTCACAGCTGCCCCAAGTAACACTGTCGAAACAATGACGACGCTGCGCTGCGCCGTGCTGCATACAGAGTGTCTGATTGCTAGAACTGGAATGACGAGAGAAGCTATGTCGCTGAGTTAATATTTACCTTCTGCACTTCGTCTTTTTTCCTTCACATGTTCTTGAGCAGCGCAGATAATCTGCCTTACCACTTCAAGGGAAGCCAACTGAATGGCTGGTGACTCTCTTGTCAAAATTACTCGGTGTAGTACATTTAGCAATTCAATACCCAAGTCCTGTCAGAAAACATGGAGTAGACATTATTGGAAATTACACTTGTTTACGTCGTGTGTGTGTGTGTGTGTGTGTGTGTGTGTATGTGTGTGTGTAAAAATAACCAAGTTAAATGCCATGATAAAAACTCAAAAAGAGCCGGGCGGTGGTGGCGCACGCCTTTAGTCCCAGCACTTGGGAGGCAGAGGCTGGCAGATTTCTGAGTTCGAGGCCAGCCTGGTCTACAGAGTGAGTTCCAGGATAGCCAGGGCTACACAGAGAAACCCCTGTCTCAAAAAAAAAAAAAAAAAAAAAAACCAAAACAAACAAACAAAACAAAACAAAACAAAAACAAGAAAAACTCAAAAAGAGAGAATTTAATAAATAAAATTTAAAAATAAGTATATTGCCAGAACAATAAAAGTCTATAGCAGTACTTCTTTTGTGTGTTTTGAGACAGTCTTATACAGGCCTGACTGGCCTCAAACTTGCCAAGGATGACCTGAAACTCCTGATCCTCCTGCCTCTGTCCCTACAATGCTAGAATTTCAGGTGTATCACCATGCCTGGCTAATAACATTGTAACAAATTTCAGAACACTTCTCAACTATGACAAACGATCATTTTCATTCACATCTGAGATGATACTGGAGACATGGCCAAAGGCTGACATGTAAGATTAATATTAAAATTTTCTTGTAATAATAAAAACGAGGAGAAGAAGTACTTCTTAAGTAGATCCTTAAAATACACTTTGGTGTCCTTACTGCACTTTTGCTTTTTTTTCTTTCTTTAAGGTTTTACTGATTTTTATTTTATATGTATGAATATTTTGCCTGGCCATATGTACGGTGCTGGGGAGGTCAGAAGAGGATCGAATCCCCTGGAACTGGAGTTGCAGATGGTTGTGAGTGCCATATGGGTCCTGAATCCGGGTCCTCTGCACGAGGAACAAAGGCTCCTAACTGCTGACCACCTTTTCAGCTGCTGCTTTTTCTTTTTCATTAGTTATTCTGGCTACTTTACTTCATCTTTGAAAGTAATTGGAGTAAGTTTGCCATTAATAAGTACTCATTTGAGAGTTGGAGAGATGGCAGAGCATAGCCACACTTGTCACTGCAGAGGCCTGGGACTTGGTTCTCAGCGCTCAGTTACTTCTTAGGGATCTCTCATGAATATGCAAATATATAGGCACATACTCATTCATATACATAAGTACAAAATCTTTAAAAAAATATTGGTTTGAAACACACAGAAAATATCCTGGTATAGAGGCACATGCCTTCAGAGGCAGCGGTCTCTGTGAGTTCAAGGCCATCCTGATTTACATAGTGATTTCCAGGTCAGCCAGAGCTACTTAGTAAGACCCTGTCTTGAAAAACCACCCAACCTGAAAAAAAAAATCATAATACAGTTTATAATTTAGTCAAGTTCGATTAAACTCAGATAAAACCCAACTAATGCTTCAAACCTAATTAGGCAGTACTAATTAAGAGCTTTGAAAAATCATAGTGCCTATTACCTTAAAACCAGAGTCAATGGCAATAAGATGATAATAATGATACCAGTACATGATGCTAAGAGCACCTGCCTAACACCTATTTACTCCTGAGTGAAGTCAGAGGCAGTATGACACTTTGTAGTAACCCTTTTACCATAGCCAGACTGAAGACCAGGAGGAGAACCCAGACAACAGGAATATTTTGTAATGGACAGTATTATACACCAAGTACATTGTCTCTTGAGGGGAAATGCAAAATAAGATACAGATGAGTGCAAAGTCTGGGGTTCACAGAAACAGAAAAGGAGTGATCCCACACGGAACCTCTGGCTACTGTGCTGTACAAGGCTTGAGAGGCCCTTCCCTCCCTGCAGAAGGCAGGAAGAGCATGCTGTCAGAGGCTTGCTTGCTCCTGGGTTACAGAACCCCAGTGGCATCCTCAGACCAGCTGAGCTGCGCCCTTTCTTTTGTGACCTTTGCTCAGTTCTGTTTACTGTAGTAACATGAATACATTTCTGGTCTTTGAAGTCAAGAGAGGCCTCCCAAGACACAGTACGTCACCTGATCACTGCCAATTCTCGATCTGGGCCAAGGAACCTCGAGAAGGGCCTGCAGTGCATGCAAACAAGCGGTGATGCTTTCCAAGCTGGCGTCTGAGCGCAGGGAACACAGGAACTCTACGCTGATTCCTGCGAGAGGCAAGGGAAGACTTCTGAGATTCTTAGTTCAGACTGTTAGATGAGTCTACTGTGACAAGATAAATACACCGACTTAGCAAAAGATAGCACAAGTAAACAATACAGTTTTAGAGAGTGAATGTGTGTGTGTGTGTGTGTATGTCAGGGCTTATGTTTGTTTTTCGTTTTTTTTTTTTTTTCAAGACAGACTTTCTTTGTGTAGGCTTTGATGTCTTGGAACTTAGTCTATAGACTAGGCTGGCTTTGAACTCAGAGATCTACCTGCCTGCTTTCCCAGTGCTGAAATTAAAGGTGGGCACCACCTTTGCCTAGCTTCTTTTTTTAATTAAAAAAATGTTTAAGGGCTAAAGAAATGACTCAGTGGTTACTGAGCACTTGCTGCTCTTCCAGAGGACATGGGTTTGATTCCCAGCATCTACAAGGTAGCTCACAACCAACTGTAACTCCAGTTCCAGGGGATCTGACACCTGGCTTCTGTGGGCATGAAGCATCTAAGTAGTGGGCAGATATATATGCAAGCAAAACACCATACACATAGAATAAGATAATAAATTTAAAAGACTGTGTGTGCTGGACCCTTAGAGCAGGAGTGACAGGTGGTTGTGAGCTGCCTGATATTGTGCTGGGAATTGAACTCAGGGCCTCTGGAAGAGCAGCAACAGTTCTTAACCTTGGAGCTACCTCTCCAGCCTCCTGATTTTCTTTTAAAAAAAAAAAAAATCACCGGGCATACATTCTTGAAACTGTTGGGAACAACCCATTGAAAAACATATCAGCATATTCATATACACACACACACACATACACATTTATATACACACTTTTTTACATACATATTTTTAAAAATACACATACAGAGAAATTTAGAACATTTGCAGAGGTACATTCATCTTTTAAAAATTGTGAAGTGGCTGGAGAGATGGCTCAATGGTTAAAAGCATATATAACTCTTTCAGAGCATGTGAGTTCAGTTCCCAGCACCAACCTGTCTTTAACTCCAGTTCCAGGGGACCCGAAGCCTTCTTCTGGCCTCAGTGGGGACCTACATATGTGTATATACAGATAAAGCAGGCACATATACATACTCATAAATTAAAACTCGATGGAAAGCTGGATGTAGTAGCATCCTTCTGTAATCTCAGACTTATGGGGTGAGGCAGGAGTTCCAGGCCAGCCTGGCCTACATACTGAGATCCTGTCTCAAAACAACCCCTTCCTCCCACCAGCCAAATGAAAATTTTGTAAAAAGGACTAAACTTCTCTTATAATTTCTGTAACTTACCAAATTGATACTGAAGTCAATTTGTAAAAGGATTCTAAACTTAAAATTTGTAACTTAAAAAAAATATACACAGCCAGGCGGTAGTGGCGCATGCCTTTAATCCCAGCACTTGGGAGGCAGAGGCAGGTGGATTTCTGAATTCAAGCCCAGCCTGGTCTACAGAGTGAGTTCCAAGACAGCCAAGGCTACACAGAGAAATCCTGTCTCGAAAAAACAAAAAACAAAAAACAAACAACAACAACAAAAACCTCAGAATACCCAGCTTTATAAATGATGTCACTAACAAGAAACAATGAAGTGACAGTCCCCAGGAGGGGGGCAGTGAGGCACAAGTCAAGAAAAGCCCCTAGCACTGTAAGCTCTTGTGCTGACCTAAAATCAGATGGAACCTGTCAGTGTAGACATCCTCGGGGGACTTTCCTGCAGCTCCAGATGATGATGCGCCCTGGCACATGGACGTCGGAGTTACAGGCCTTGAGAGGTTGGCACCTCCTTCATCTGGGTCAGCAAAGCCTGTGCTGGTGAGCCACAGTGCCGCAGCATGGAGGATGAGGGCCCAGGAGTTGTGGTAATGCAGCTTTGCATTCTTGCTAGTCTCTGCTGTGTAGAAAGCACCACCTACAAAGGAGGAAGCAGTCACAGGAACTACAATCGCCACCTTCCTGTGTGAATTCTCTTCCATTGGTAAACACTGAGCATCTGTAACCTTTCCCGGAGGGCCCCAGACCCCAAGGCAGGTACTGTCTGCTTTTCATCAGCACAGATGAGCTCTGTTGTCTTGGGCTTGACGTTGTGGAGCTTCTCACAGTCTTTTACTGTAAATCATCTTACTTTGCCCCACATTTCTGGACATTTGTTCATGCTGTTGTTCTGTCAATATTCTGTTACTAATGTCTGAATTCTCCTGGGAGTACAGGTATTGTGTCACAGGGTTAATTTACATGTAACTTTATATGAATCTGAAGGCTGAGTTAGGTGTGGTGGTATCTATACTCTGCATTGTGGAGGGGGAAGATTGGGAGTTCAAGGCCAGTTAGCCTCAGCTACATAAGGAGTTGAGGCCAGCTTGACCTGCACGATACCATGTCTCAGAAACAACACAAAAACGGAGTGGTACAGTGCTTATCCAGTGTTCATGAGTCTTAAGTTCAATTCTCAGTGCCACTCTCATTCTTTCTCTCTCTTAGACTTAGACACACACACACACACACACACACACACACACACACCCTCACACAGGACATGGGAAGGGGATGATGACAGGTATTTTATGTCCTCCACTAAGCAGAGGCCCCTGTGTGTTTAACATGCCTGGGTCTCTTAGTGCTTCTCTGTGAGTACTGGGACCCCTGTGTGCCTAACACCAGTGCTCCTCTGAGGAGACAGGAGGCCAAGACAGGAAGACAGAATTCCTAGTAACTTGTAGGTCAGCCTGCCTAGAGAGACCCTGGCTCAAACAAGGCGGAGGGTGAGGACCATACCCAATATGCCTGAGGGTGTACTCTACCCCAACACGTGTGCCATGGCATCTGCCTCCATACGGACTCAGACAGACACACTCCCAAGAGTAAAAAATATAACAAGGAAAAAATAACTTGAAAGCTAATCCCTTTTCTCTTAAAAATTTTATCTGTTTGCTTCTTATTATTTCTGCATGTCAGGGGCTACATGCAGAGGTCAGACCATTTTCAGGGATCAGTTGTCTCCTCTAACTGTTCGTTGAACTCAGGAAATGAAGCTTGGCACTTGCATCTTGCAGATCCTGGTGTTTAATTTGTGTGTGTGTGTGTGTGTGTGTGTGTGTGTGTGTGTGTGTGTATGTGAGATTCCTTAGATACTATCCCCTTTATTTTTTCCAGACAGGCTAGCTAGCTAGTGAGCCTCAGGGAATCCACCTCCCCAGTGCTGGTGTAAGTGTTCACTACTGTGCCTGGCCTTTTCATGTGTGTCCTTAAGATTGAGCTCAGGTTACTATGCATACAAGGCAAACACTGCTAACTAAGCCCCCTGCTCAGCCCAGTTAGGAAGTTAACCATGAAATGTTTTAAAACAAACTGTGCATGTGTTTAAAAGATGTACCAACATATATTTACCCAATTCCAAGACTGACATTAATATTTTGCCTCATTTTTTCATAATATTTTGCCTTATTTTTTTCATTCTCTTACCTAAGCATATCAGAAAACAAAGAGTTAGTCTGTAATAGCCAAGACATTTTGAAGTGATACAAAGATGAAGATCGGCTACCTACTATCTGATACAAAAGTACACTATTAGTTGTAGTCAAAAATTAGATCCCCACCTCTACTACTTACAAAAGAAATTCTAGTTTCGTTATTGTTCAAATTAACAGATAAAACTACAAAGCTTATAGGTATTTATGATCTTAAGTGAAAAACAATGTCAGGCAAAATACAAGAGACTGGCTGTACTAATTAAACACACACACATGTTAGAGTCTGAGAAAGAATGTATAAGACACACATCACAAAGGAACTGCATTGAAACCAATAGATAAAGAATTGAGAAGCAGCTGAGGAGATGGCCCGGGGGAGCACATGCTGGGCTAGTCTAAGGCTGGAGTTCCAGATCCTCAGACTCAAACAAAAGGGATGGGTGGCTTGGCAGCCAGGATCCCGTCTGTGATCCCAACACTAGGTTGGAGGGCAGGGCAGGAGGTATTTCTAGCTGAAATGGTGAGTGCTAGGTTCAGTAAGAGAGCCCCCCCACCTCCATCAAGTGAAAATAGATCAAGGAAGACATCTGCTGTCAACTCCTGGCCTGGTCTCTGCACACATATTTGTACATACTTACATGTCAACATGTACACAGATATATAGGTACACCACACACATGCAGAAAAAGCAAATCCAAAACTGAACAATGGAAAAAATAAAAAGAGGATGGTGTTTCAGGGAATAGTAGGGCAAGGACAAACATAAATTAGAAATCCCAGAAAGGTCAGGGTATTTATTTATAGAAAAAGCAATTTAAATAGCTATAAACAGAAGCAAAGACTCTTAAATAAAAATTTAAAAACAGTATTTTCTACACTCTAGATTGGTAAAACTTAAAGAATCAATTCAGTTGCAAAGGTGAGAAGAAACAGATATGTTGGTAGGCACGCAGGCTACTGAAGCCTCTCTGGAGAGGTATTGGTAATATCCTGTCTGTGAGGATAGAAGACTGTGACCTAGGGAAGTAAAAAAGGCTGGTTGCCTACAATAATGCAACTCTCAGCTGCTTATCCCCGGAATAAAAGTTGTTCTGGGGGTAATATATTTTAGCTGAACACCATGTACTACAGGAGAAATCTTGGAATAGAAGTTACTGTCACTCTAGGAATTAACTTATTTCACTTCCTTACCTTCAACAGGAAGCTGGGAAGCAAATTCTGCAGGCAAAGTTAAGAGAGCAAAATCTTGAAGTGCAGCAAGCCAGAGTCTGCTTAGCGTGGCCAGGTCTGTGCAGACTAAGTCAAGAAGGCCAGCAGCCGAAGGGGACCCACTTCTCATACTGTCTTCAGAATTAATAGTAGTCTTCAAGGTTTGCTTGTGATTTTTATGTCTTTGTACAGCAATTATATAGACCTGTTAAAAGTTTGCAAGTAGAAGAAAAATCTTGTGTCTGATGAAACGCTGCAATGTTTTATGCTTTCCTGAAGACACAGGAGAATATCCAACTTGAAATGCACTATGGTATCAAGAAGGCATGTGGGGAGGGGGGCTGGAGAGATGGCTCAGCGGTTAAGAGCACCAACTGCTCTTCCGAAGGTCCTGAGTTCAAATCCCAGCAACCACATGGTGGCTCACAACCATCCGTAATGAGATCTGACGTCCTCTTCTGGTGTGTCTTCAGAGAGCTATGGTGTACTTGTATATAATAAATAAATAAATGAATAAATAAATAAGAAGGCATGTGGGGGGGGGGCTGGAGAGATGGCTCTGCGGTTAAGAGCACATGCTGCTCTCTACCAGAGGATCTGATACTCACATTAGGTCACTCAACACTGTCTATTACACAAGTAGGGGTAGGACAAGTGAGTAGTGATCTCACTGCCTCTTCTGGCATCTACCATCACCTACACATGCATTGGCAGCATACATTCAAAACACACACACACACACACACACACACACACACACACACACACACTAAAGTGTTAAAAATTATTTGAAAAAAGAAGGGAAGTATGTATAAAGACATACAGAGGGTAGAAAGATTAGACTCTCTGAGGTAGGAGAGTTGGCTCAGCAATTAACAGCACTGGCTGTTCTTTCAGAGGACCTGGGTTCAACTCCCAGAACCTAGATGGTGGCTTGCTATCATCTGTAACTCCAGTTCCAGGAGATCAAATACTGTTTTGACTTCAATAGATACCAGGTACACATATAATACACACACATATACACGCTGGCAAAATATTCATACACATAAAATAATAAAATAAAAAAATTTAAAAGAAATAAAAAATAATCTCCCCGGAGATGTCTCAGAGATAACACTGGTGAACATCCTGCCTCTGTGCACGTCAACAGCCATGACAGCTACAACAGCAGTACTCTTAACATAATCAGTCATCTCACCATTTGGCTGCAGACTGCCAGTTCTCAACTGAACTGAAAAATATGCTTATTACAATTACCACAAAGCCACAATAAAAATGTTTACTGGAATAGATTCATGGACTAAAGAATGGTAGGTAAAGCAGTTACCACGGTCCACAGCATGTATTATCACTTACCTATAACTCTGAAACCTAAAACAACTGACCTTGAAACAAAACAAATGAAAATCCTATGATACATACATGCTGTATGAAGTCAAAGCAATAGCAAAACTGGATGAATTTAACTCCCTCTCTCCATATACCACAGTATGAGTACTAAGATACATTGATACAGATATGGCAATATGCTTGATTGCAGGGTCTCTGTTGTGGACCCCGGCTTCTAGACAGATGTACAGATCGCTCACTGAGTTACCCTCACTCCTAATTCTGAATTCTACATGTATTTGGCTCCAAGGGTTTTAGACAGGGACTAATATAATAGGGATTCTATTATATGGAGTATGTTGATCAGTCTGATCTGAGGAAAAACCAAGAGAAGGTAATGAGAAACAAGATTTAAATTACAAATAACACTGTGACTAGAAGCTTTTATAGGAAAATATATTGTTTACAATTCAAAATTCTTTAGGGAACTGAGAAAAGCTGGGAGCTAGAGAGGTGGTACTCTTCATCAAAGAGCACATCAATTGGTTGTCCAGTGCCAAATGATCAGCCCTGACAACATGCATGCAAGTAACACCACAGAGACCCAACAGGCTGTGTTTTGGGAACATGTCTGTATATGCAAAAAGGCACTATGAATCTGAAGCAGAGTGGAAAGGGGTATAAGGGAAAGGGAATGGAGAAAAGTTGTAATTATAATCTCAAAATAAAAAGAAAAAAGAAAAAAATAAAAATAATATTTATTATTATCATGTGTACATGTATTTTGTGTGTATGTGTGTGTGTGTGTGTGTGTGTGTCTTCCCAGACGTGCATGCTCTCAAGGTCAGTGGACAACTCTGTCAGGCTGATTCTCCCCTTCCACCTTTTCCAAGCTTGTAAAATAAGCACCTTTACCCATTGACCCATCTTGTGACTCTTCTTTTTCTTCCTTCCTTCTCTTGATTCTTTCTATGAAAGAATGTGAAACATATTCAAGTAGGGCTCATGAGATGGCTCAGGAGTTAAGGATGCTTTCTGCTAAGTCTGAAGACCTGGGTTAGGTCCTAGGGACTCACCTGGTAGGTAACAGGGAACCAACTCCTGCAAGTTGTCCTCTGACCTCCACATGCACGCTATGGTATGCAAGAGTGTGCACAAGCACACCCACCCTCAAACACAGGTGCATTAAATAAATTTAACTTTAAAAAAGTTAAAAAAAATCAAAGTACACACAAGCAAATGCATACATCTTCAGTCACTAGGAGTTCATTTTCACTGGCTATTATGAAATTTCTTTGATTTCATAACTGCTCCTGCTTGGGTCTTCAGACTGGCCAATGTTAACTAACATTTAAATAAATCTCATGTGAAATTCTTTAGTTTACTTTGAAAATAGGCTACTATTTAACATGGTGACAGAGCTGGTGGTCTCAGCATTTGAGAGGAAGAGAGGAGAATCACAATTTTACTGCTACCCTCAGCTACATGGGAGTACCTTGCCTCAAAAAAAGAATGTAGGTTAGGATATGCCTCAGTGTTCTAGCCCTTACCAAACATGCCCAAGGATCTGAGTTCAAACTCAGGCACACACATAGACTTACAAGCTCATCCCCCCAACCCGCCAGCCAACAGGACTTATTGTATAATCCTATTGCACATCCTTCAGTGTTTATGGTGTGTACTAGCTTCCATAATTCCCAGTTGATGAAAGAGCACTAACCTCTGCCCAGGCTTTCAGCACAGCTAAGATCTCCATGGTGGAGGCACTTTCATTATACAGCTGGCTGAGAGCTTCTTTTCCAGCCTGAATCTTCGTTAGTGATGAGACAAGTAGCTGATGAACTCTGCGGAGATCGCTGAGGTCACTAACAACTCCACTTGCTATCCAAGCACTGCAAACCTGGTTTTGAGAAGACCAAAGGTTAGATTCAAAAAAATTCTGCATTTCTTGTTTTGAGCTTAGCAGAGCCCACTCACATCCCAGGAATCTAGCCACAGAAATATTTTTTTAAACAAGATTTACTTATTTTTACTTTATGGACACTGGTGTTTTACCTGCATGCATATAGCTGCATGGGTTTGGATCCCCTGGAACTGGAGTTATAGACAATTGTGAGCTGCCATCTGGGTGCTGGCAATTGAACCCATGGCCTCTAGTAGAGTAGCCAATACTCTTAACTGCTCTCCAGTCCTGGAATTTTTTTTTTTAACCAAGAAAACTAATAAAATGTAATGGGAGAAGAATCAAAAGCCAGGACTTCAGAAATGAACAGGGACTAAGGCGGAAGCAGGTTAAACGCTGTTCCTTAGTGTGTAAGGTGAAGAGTGTGAGGCAGCAACATGTGCAAATTAAACTATGCATCCATAATCATAAGGCTGTACTTTAATCTTGAGTATCTCACCTCATTATTTAATATTAAGAGATTGGGTGACTTACTTAAAAGACAAAGACTTAACATTTCGAATTCCAATGAGGCTGGGTGTGCTGGCACACGCCTTTAGTCCCAGCACTCAGAAGGCAGAGGCAGGTAGATTTTTGTAATGCTGCCCTTGTCTACCTAGAGTTCCAGGTTGGACAGAGCTACACAGTGAGATCCTATTCAAAAGAGGAACAAGGAAGATTTTATTTTTATATTTTGCAGTTCTGGGGCTGACCCAGAATATCACATATGCCAGGCAAGTGTTCTTCTACTCTGTTACACTCCCAGCCCCTAAGGAAGATTATGATCCGTCTAATAACAGCCTAATCTATTCAAAGAGCAAAGCAAGCCATGAGTGGTGGCTCATGCCTTTAATCCTAGCATGAGGGAGGCAGAAGTTAGGCCTATCTCTGTGAGTTCAAAGTCAGCCTGGTCTACAGAGTGAGTTCCAGGACAGCCAAGGCTACACAAAGAAACCCTGTCTTGAGAAAACAAAACATAAAAAAACAGAAACAAACCACAGAGCAAAACAAGAACAATAAAACAACAGTAGTATCTTGCAATGCAGAGCTGATTACAGTGGCTATGTCTATATTCCAACAGCAGGAGGAGCAAGGGTTTCAGGACAGATTTAGCTAGTTTAAGGCCAGCCAGGGCTACAGCAGGCCCAGTCCCTAAAAAACAAAGGGGAAGCTGGATGTGGCAGTATATGCTCTTAGAGACACGTAAAACATACTTAACTTTGCTTGAAATTTCCACCTGTGCTCTCCCAACAAGCAGTTTTTAGTTTGGTAACTCAATGCTGTGGATGTGGGAAAGCAAGTATTTGCATACATTGTCAGCATGAGTTTTATCGGTCAAATTCCTCTAATAGACCTTTTACCTACCAACTGAGAGGAATTTATTTCACAGACAGGCTTGCATTCAGTGAAAGGACCTATGCAGGGTGACGGCTCATTGTGGCAGGACTGTTACTGTATTTTATTTTTCGTTTTTTAGGACAGGGTTTTAGCTTTGGCTGTTCTCGAATTTAATCTGTAGGCCAGGCTGGCCTCAGAATCACAGCGATCCATCTGCCTCTGCCTCCTGAATGTTGGGATCAAAAGCCTGTGTCACCATACCTAGCTGCGGCTGTATCTGTAACAGGAACAACTGAACCCTGACAAGTCCATCAACATGAAACTGCTCTAGTAAATAGAACCTGGGTAAGAAGCAGGGCAGTTTCCCAAATGTCAAAAGGAAAGGAAAGGAGGTTGAGATGATTCTGGGACTATAAGAAAGACCCTTGAGCCTGGAGCACGTAGCCCAGGCTGGCCTTGGACTCATAGCAAGCTTCAAGGCTCAGTCTCCCACGTGCTTGGCTTCTAAAGTCATGTGTTCAGCTCTGACTCGGTACCCACGTACCTGACATGCTTTGGCAGTGATGTCAGGTGGTGTCTCTGAAGTGAAGGCTGGTCTAAGAGCGGCTCCAACCTGTCAAGGAATTATACAATACGTTTCCCATCAACAAGGGAGCATCACTTTGATGTTACTTGGAAGTCACTCATTAAGAATGGGTTCTATGGGCCCTGCTTTGTCTCTCTGTCCTGTACCTTTTAAAGGTAACTGCACCACTCTGTGCCTTGGGGAGATATCCCTCCTCAACTCTCAGTCTGTTCACTTGCTGCAGAGCTAGCTAGGAACTGGCTCCAGGGCACCACACCGGGGAACACACACACCTCTCAAGAGTTTTGCTGCTGAGGGGCTGTTTCTCTGCAAGGACATGAGTGTGGAAAGAACCAACTTGTTACCACTTAGAGAGGTGGGGCTGCTCAGAGTGGAGCCAGTCTGGGAGACAACGAGCCCCCATTTTCCTGCCTGAACTGTGTTTCTAGCACCTGCAGCTCTAAGGAGGCAGAAATGTGAGAGCTTGGCCCTAGTGGGCTGAGATACAGTGTCTGTTCCCATACATCAACCCTTCGCTTTGGCTATGCTCCATGTGTATGCTGGGAAGAAGTGATGGAGCCGGCCAACCAACTATAGAACGGTTGTAGAGGGTCTCCTTGTTTCTAGTGGTCTACACACTGCTTGTCACTCAACACACAGAGTACATGACAGGTGAGGGTTCCACATTCATTCTTGGACTCTTAAACACAGTTATAAAGATCATAAAACCAGGACAAAACCTGGCCCTTTCCTAAATCCAGAAAAAACACTGAAGGAGGTTTCATGTAGCACTCTAATCTAGAGGTAATAGAGATAAAACTTGTATGCAGTGTGATTATTTACTTACTTACTGAGTATCTTCCTTTTTACTTTGTAAGATATTTTCCTACTAAAGACTTCCCGCAAGTTAAAAAAGTTTTAAATATAAAATCAACCCTTAAGAATATAAGCTCCTGTTTTAAGTATACTATTTTGGTTTTACTTGAAGCTTTATAAATGCTAGCTATTAGATTTGTTCTAATGTATTTTCTGTGCACTGATGGTGAGGGCTTGTATTAGAAGAGAGTCTTTATGTATTAAAATGTGATATGACACTTTTTTTTTTTTTTTGAGGCAGGGTTTCTCTGTATAGCCCTGGCTGTCCTGGAACTCATTCTGTAGACCAGGCTGTCCTGGAACTCAGAAATCTGACTGCCTCTGCCTCCCAAGTGCTGGGATTAAAGGCGTGTGCCACCACCACCTGGCTTATGACATGGTTTCATAGATTTTATCAGTGTTGTTTATTAACACCAGAAAAGTTCTAACAGAAAATGCTTACATTGGCTTGATACTGTTCCAGAATCACATGACCTGGAAACTCTGGCTCTGCAATATCTGCAAACCGTCGAATAACAACTAAGAGTGTGTCAAGGCCAGAGAGACGGAGCTGGTCACTATGGTCTGTGGCAGCCATAAAAGCCATGCGGATTAAGTCAGCAAGATGGAGCACCAAGAAATCATCTAGAAGATGAAAAAGATGTTTTATCATGAAAGAGAACAGGCTGAAACTAAAATTTTCATTATGTGATGATGTTCTCTCCTTATTTTATAGCTTAGGTTCTCCATACTGTCCTGCTTCATTCTGTGTTAAGTAGACTTTCAGGCTAAATTTAACATACACTCAAATATACATAAAACCATCCAAAACCAAAAAATTATATTCAAAAGCCCAAAGCAGAATTAACATTCTTTAAGGAAGAGTGGCAAGCAGTTTCCTTAATAAACACTTTGTCCAGACTGTCTGATAAAAGCACATTAATTGTACTTAGCAGATCTTGGAATGTGATGAACTTGGCAGTAATTTATTCTCTTTATGTCAAGTTAATGCCAAACATAGAAATATAAAAAAATCTCTAGCTATAGAAATAAAAAAATGGTAATTACATTAATTCCTGAAATATACTCTTGCTATAAAAACTCTGAAAGGAAGGAAACAAACAAAAAATCATTTAAAAGTGGCCCAGTAGTATTTCCAGAAATCAGCATTTACCTAGAAAACATGAGACAAACTCAGAGTCGGAGTCCACAGAAAAAACTACCACATCTTAGTAAAAGCCAACTACGGTCTTGGTTTCAAGTATGGGAGTCAGGGAGCACTAGGATTTCAAAAGAAAATGCTTGCTTGAAAACTATTAAACACAATATGCATTCAGATTGGCAATACCGATATTTTGATACAAAAATTATGTTTACTAATGTATGTGTGTACCACAGTACATGCAACCACCCTTCTCCCATAGGTTCCAGGGATTAAGCTCATAATTTTTATTTATGCTAACACAAGTAATGGCGTGCTGAATACACTGCAGGAACATGTCCATCTAGAGTAAGGCCTGCCACTGCTATGCTTCACTCTGGAATGAAAACCAGAGGGTCAGTGCCCCCACTTTTATCATGTGGTCTTGCCGCTTACTTCTTGAATCACGTTTTTTCATTTCTTGTGCTAAAGCAATGTCAAAATGAGCGCTGTTTGCATTTTCACACTGGTTAATTATTCTGCAGACACAGTCAGCAGCGAAGACTCTGGTGGCCCATCGAGGATTACTGAAAGGGTGTGGCTTGTCATCGCCTCTGGTCAAAACCCAGGCATCATCACCTCTGTCGCCTTCTTCTTCCTGCATTGTATCCACGCAAGTTACAGCTGTAAAATCTTTATCAAGGGAAAACATATGAGATTATAATTAGCAGGAAGATACCACTATTAAAGAATACAAAACACAAATCCAAATGCAGACTAGAATTACTATTAATCAATCACACGCCTTTATGATAACCTAAAATAATTGGGTCTCATAAGCATCGGTAACAACATCAGCTGTCATGCTGATCTCCACACATGTAACCCCCATCATCATGCATAGACACACAACAGTAAGAATGACGATAAAATTACCACACACTGTGATAATTAACAACCCCTTTCATGGAAATGCCTGCACTTAATGAAACTCACAATCACAATAATGAGGCTATGAATGGATTTAAGAAGGGTCCCTCTCAAACCTATTGAAATATTCAGAATACATACACGTGTGCGCGCGCGCACACACACACACACACACACACACATTTTTAAAAAATAATTTTGTTGGGACATTCACTGCTATTATTATAGTCTCAAAGTTATGATTCTACCAACCAATTAAGGAACTGACTCATTATTGACTCTTTTTGAGACAGAGTCAGTCTGAACTCCTAGAGATGTACCAGCCTCTGCCTGCAGAGTGCAGGGATTAAAGACATAAATCATCATGCCTAAAGTCTGTGAACTTGTTAGCTGCTAACCTTACAAACTAAGCGGTACTAATGCTATAAAGCAAACCAATCATTTTTTTTTTTTTTTTTTCTGAGACAGGGTTTCTCTGTGTATCTCTGGCTGTCCTGGAACTCACTCTGTAGACCAGGCTGGCCTCGAACTCAGAAATCTGTCTGCCTCTGTTTCTCAAGTGCTGGGATTAAAGATGTGTGCAACTATTCCTGGAGTAAGACACAATCTTTTTTTTTTTTTAAATAAAGAGTCTACGGAAAGATATTTTCCCAGTAAGAAAGGACGGGATCAGGAATCAGTCTGGAGAGATGGCTCAGTGGATAAGAGCATTGACTGCTCTTCCAGAGATCCTGAGCTCAATTCCCAGCAACCACATGGTGGGTCATACCATCAGTATTAGTATCTAATGCCCTCTTCTGGTATGTCTGAAGACAGCAACTGTGTACTCATATATATAAAATAAATAAATAATAAAAAAGAAAGGATGGAACCAAACTACAGAGTATTAGTGAAAATCAACAAACAACAACATCAGAATAAACCAGACCTGCAGGCTCAGAAGTCAAAGTAGAAGGCAAGGTCTAAAGCAAGCACGAGGAAAGGACTCACGGTGTCCCCTGCGGCACGTGTCAGAAAGGGAGAGGATGCTGCAGGGAACATGGCTGCGCCAAGTGAGTCTGTTCAAGCCACAGACCGAGGAGCTGGCCTTTCAGGCCTGCTGTGCCAGTAATGTGCTCCCTAGCTATTATTTGCACCTGTGAGTCCCCATTGTTTAACCTCCACTATTACATGTATGTGGGGAAGGAGGAACCCTTGTTCACGGCTGGCTAAAATGCAACTGGTATGGACGCTGTAGAAATCAGCATGTAGGTTTCTTGAGAAGCTAGAAGACAACAGCAGATGGCTCAGCTATTCCACTCCTAGGCAGACAGCCAAAGGACTCCGTGCCCTGCTCACAGGGCACAGACATGCTTGCTCATCAGGTTCACTGCTGCTCTGTCAGCCCAGCTGCTCATTAGTTGAGGAATGAATGGGTGAGAAAACTGTGCTACATACACACAAAGGGGTTCTACTCAGCTGGAGAGAAAACTCAGCATGATGAAATCGGCAGGAGGACAGACAGACTTGGAAATGTACTGAGTTGAGAGGCCCATAAAGACAAATGGCTCATGCTCTCTCTCCTATGGGTCCTAGTTTCAAATTTCTAGATCTGTGAGTTTAATTTGGAGTGTCTGTAAAAGCTAGAAACCCAGAAAGGCACATGAGAGGGTGTAGGGAGAATGGGACTTATGTCATACGAAAATAAAGGTGGAAAATATTGGGACATAAAGAGTTGAAGGAGGCATAGTAAATACTTATCTTACGTTAAATGAAGTACATGTCTGTGTGAAGGAGTCTGAAGGAAGGTATCAGATGATAATGCTCCCAGAAGCCATGGACTACTGAATGAAAATCCAGTGCTAGGCATAGGATCCGGGATCCTTCTGGGATCCCTTTCTATGAGTTCTGGTCAAGGAGGTGCCAGAACATGAAAATACATCTGAGTCAGGAACCTCAGGGAGCATGACTCTAAAATCAAAAAGGAGCATGGTGGTGCATACCTACAATCCCAGCCCTTAGGGCATGGAGGCAGAAGGAACAGAAAAGAAAAATTAAGACAGTAGAAAAAAAGAACAATTTAACTATGTATGCGTTGAAAAAATTATTTCGAGACAGAGTTGCACGTGGCCCAGGTTGGCAGCAAATCTTCTATGTAGCTGAGGATGGTCTTGACTTTCTAATCCTCCTGTTCTACAGGATTAAAGGTGGCGTTTCTTCTTTTTCTGGGGATTGTTTTAGGGCTTTTCATGTGTTAGACAGGTGCTGTATCACTGAATTATATCAGATCCCCAGCCAGAAAAAATATGTGCTCTTTCTCTTTTAAAGTAGACATCCTTATAAATATTAAGTTGTAGACAGCAGATGGTATGAGGACCAGCCACTAAGAAGTCAAAGCAAACAAAAGAGAACAAAGCCCAGGGGGATTTGAAAGTACTTTTTCCTTTAACACATTCACTGACCAGAGATCTCTGCTACCTAAATTGGAAGGTACTGAAACACTGTGAAAATATGCAGATGTTAAATCTAAACAGATGACTGAAGGTCTTAAATATGTGTCTTCAAGAGAAAATAACATGCTTTCCAATTCTTTAATTTTTAAACTTTTTTTTTTTTTTTTATTTTCTCTTGAGGCAGGGTCTTTCATGTATCCAAGACTGGTCTTGAACATTCTATGTAGCTAAGAGTGATACTGATTTTCCGATCTTGTTGTCTCATTCTTCCAAGTGCTAAATCCATCCAGTGTAAAAAAAGACAGCAATTTTTTTTTTTTTTTTTTTTTTTTTCCCAGGGCGGGGTTTTCTTTGTTGCCCTGGCTGTCCTGGAACTCACTCTGTAGACCAGGCTGTCCTGGAACTCAGAAATCCGCCTGTCTCTGCCTCCCAAGTGCTGGGATTAAAGGCGTGTGCCACCACCACCTGGCCAAAAGACAGCATTTTTAACAAATGGTGCTGGTTCAACTGGAGGTCAGCATGTAGAAAAATGCCAATCAACCTGTTTTTATCTCCCTATACAAAGCTCAAGTCCAAGTAGATTAAGGACCGCCACATAAAACCAGATACACTGAAACTAATAGAGGAGAAAGTAGGGAAGAGCCCCAAACACATGGGCACAGGGGAAAATTTTCCGAACAGAACACCAATGGCTTATGCTCTCAGGTAAAGTATTGACAAATGGAACCTCATAAAATTGCAAAGCTTCTGTAAGGCAAAGGACTTTGTCAATAGGACAAAATGGCAACCAACAGATTGGGAAAAGATCTTTACCAATCCTACATCAGATAGATGGCTAATATTCAATACATAAAAAGAACTCAAGAAATTTAGACTCCAGAGAACCAGTTAGCCCTATTAAAAAAGAGGTACAGAGCTAAACAAAGAATTCTCAACTGAGGAATACTGAATGGCTAAGAAGCACCTAAAGAAATGTTCAACATCCTTAGTCATCAGGGAAATGCAAATTAAAACAACCCTGAGATTCCAGCTCACACCAGTCAGAATGGCTAAGATCAAAAATTCAGGTGACAGCAGATGCTGGAGAGGTTGTGGAGGAAGAGGAACACTCCTTCATTGCTGGTGGGATTGCAAGCTGGTACAACCACTCTGGAAATCAGTCTGGTGGTTCCTCAGAAAAATTAGACATAGGACCTGAGGACCCACCTATACCATTCCTGGGCATATACCCAAAAGATTCTCCAACATATAACAAGGACACATGCTCCTTGTTCATGAACACACTATGTTCACAGCAGCCATATATATAATAGCCAGAAGCTAGAAACAACCCAGATGTCCTTCAACAGAGGAATGGATACAGAAAATGTGGTACATTTACACAATAGAGTACTACTCAGCTATTAAAAATGATGAACTCATAAAATTCTTAGGCAAATGGATGGAACTAGAAAATATCATTCTGAGTGAGGTAACCCAATCACAAAAGAACACACATGGTATGCACTCACTGTTAAGTGGATATCAGCCCAAATGCTCGGAATACCCAAGATACAATTCATAGTTCCTACTTCTTTTGGTTTCTGTCATATAATGAAGACCAGCTGAGACATCCAGCCTTGAACTGCCCATTCATAATCAGCTAGTGTTGGATTAGCTGGACCACAAACTGCAAGTCCTCTTTTTTAGATATACATATATAGAGATTCATTATCTAAGTTCTGTTACTATAGAAAACCCTGAATAATACAACATCTAACACCATTTGAAATTAACATTATCAACTGTGGAGAGACCAGATGCTCAAAAGTCAACTATGGGCAGGGGCAGAGGCACAGTCAGGTGGATCTCTGAGTTTGAGGCCAGCCTGCTTTACAAGGCCAGTTCTAAATATGGTGGTACACATCCTCAATTCAGCACTTGGGAGACAAAAACCAGGCAGCAGTTTGCTGTGAGACCAGTCTACATAGTGAGACTTTGTCTCAAAACAAACAAACAAACAAAACCAGAGGCTGGAGAGATGACTTTGCAGTTATGAGCACGTACTGTACTTGAAGAAGATCCAAGTTTGGTTACCAGCACTCACATGGTAGCTTACTCCCATCTGTAACCAATACAGGAGAGCCAATGCCCTCTTCTGGACTTTGAGAGCACTGTCCTCATGTGCATAAATCTCACAAAGTCACACAGACACACAAAATTAACAATAAGTCTTTTTTCAAAAAGACAAAAGATTTACAGAAAAAAGTATTTAAGACAAGAAAAAACAATATAATCATTACACTTATGTTGTGCAAATTCATGAGAATTTTAGTAAGATACAGAAGTAGGCCGGGTGGTGGTGGCGCATATGCCTTTAATCCCAGAACTTGGGAGGCAGAAGCGACAGCCAGGGCTACACAGAGAAATCCTGTTTCGAAAAACCAAAAAAAAAAAAAAAAAAAAAAAAAAAAAAAAGATTAAAAAAGATAGAGAAGTAGAATCTTCATGTGAAGAAAGCAATGAGCACACAATAATTAAGGTAAACAGGTAAGTTGAGAATGAGTTGTCCGTGAGGCATCCTCTACTAGGTTTCCTTCTTTTGATTTTGCTGTTGTAACTGGCCATTCCCAGTACTTACCAGCGGATGCAGCAAGCACATCTTTACAAAGCTTTAGCCAAAGGGCGAGCTTCTCCACGGCCATAGATGTGAGCATATGATGTAACGTCTCTCTGATATCCTGGCACAAGCTCTCATCTGTCTCTCTATCTAGTAAGGCTAGCAGCGCCCCTTCAAGGCCCACTTCTCTGAGGTTAGCATCTGAGGAGAGGAAAAGGGATGCTCTAAGTAACAGAAAACAGCTGCCATATGGGAAGCACACACGTTCAGAGGGTTCAAAAACTACGTATCAGGTACTTTAAAGATTAGCTGAGATACTGTGCTTAATCTCCTGGAGTTGGTATTAGTTCATAGCTGATTTCTTGGAAAGGAACATTATTAACTCTCTTAAGAATTAATGACCTCAGGCTATCCAGATGTTTCAGTGGAAAGATCTTGTTGCTAAACTGGATCCCTGGAACCCACAAGATGGAAGCGAACCAGAAGACTCCTCTGACTCCATGTGTGTGCAAACCCTCACACAAGAAATAAATGCAATGAAAATATAAAAAGTTGTTAATGTCACCTTAAGTTAGGTAAATATTATCCAAGCAATGTTCAATACAGCAATGTGAGTTTGTGTGTATCTACTTATCTATCTGTCTATCTATCTATCTATCTATCTATCTATCTATCTATCTATCTATCT
>JADRCD010193013.1:12388-25373 GCA_019843815.1 Montemys delectorum | reverse complement strand
ACACACACACACACACACACACACACACACACACACACACACACACATGCAGGGTGGCTGACTACATTTCAACATAACATTTGAGAAATTTTTGTGATTTTTTTTCCATAAATTTTGAAATGTCAAGGGTATATATCTCTCTGAGGAAGCAGCCCATGGCACATTTCAGATTTAAGAGAAGAAGAAAAAATATTTGATGGATTTAAGAGACCAAGAAGGGAGGCTGAAATCTACAAATTAAAAGTTATGAATCCACTAAATTTTCAGTTAATTTACAGGCCAGTGGAAAGCGCTTTCCTTGGGCAATCCAAGGGAACTGTTTTGGACTGCAACAGAAATTAGCCCTGTAAGAGCGCTTGCTTGCTGGATAAAACGATCAAGCTCAGATCAAAGGCAAGCAATAGGCTCTTGTTGCAGAAGACAGTGCATTGCACAGGCTCCACAGTTCAGCCCAACTCCAGCCTCACAGCCCAACCAGCATGCAACGGCACCATTTTCAATTTTATGGTGCAATGAGGTTTGTAGTAAATATTTATTAGCTGCTTAATAAAGGTAATTAAATTTCTGGCAAATCCATACGTGGCTCTTATTAGAATTAGCTAAGATTTACTTTCAAGTCTAAAAGGATCCAGTAGAACAAAGTGGTATAGACGTTAAAATTGGAGTGAAATATTAATGCCTGATACAGCAGTGGGGGTAGGGCTTCCTATCCCGAGTCCTGGCCCTTCTATGTCCTTGGTAAAAAGCCACCTCAACTCTCCCTCAAGACCAGTGTCAAAAACCGTTCACTCCCCTGGGCATGCAGGTACCTGCTCAGTGCTAGGCATATCTACTTTCGGAGCCTTAAATGACAACCAATCAGAGCTGGTCTTTGGCCAGCCTCTGTGGTGAGGGGACAGACAGCCCAGCCCATACCACAGCCCCTCTGATGCCATCCATTAACCCCAGAAATATGGATGCCCTTCCTGTCAGAATGACTTGGCCAGCAATTCTATTCCTGGGTATTTTTCTAGAATGACGGGAAACTTCTGTTCGCAGAAAAGTGTGCACATTGGTGCTCAGACCAGCACTCTTGGCAATACTCCAAGAGGCAGAAACAGTGAAACGTTCATAGACCAGAAAGGCACAAGGTAGGCTGCCTGGGCAGTAGGGTGTGAGGTTGAGCTCACGGATACCATTAAACAAGAGTGGGAAGCATCTGAGAGACCTGGACATCGTGTAAGCTCCGGGAGGGATTCCTAGCCTCCTTCGCCTGTGGAGTCCTTCGCCCAGCTCTGGAACAGTGCAACTGGAGCAGGTGAAGATTAAGGGAGCTCCAGTGAGCCATGCAGGGGCACACCTCCCAGGGAGCCAGGCAAGGCAGGAAGGACACTTCAAGGAGGAAGTGGCCACACACACAGTTGGACTGAGGGCAGGGAGAGGGCCAGCTCCCTAAGCCGGCATGAGAACACAGCTTCTTCTCCAGACACAGGATGGTGACAGGTGGTCTCCGTGACACTCAGAAGACTGTCAGCAAGAGATGCTTTGCTAGCTTTCTCCTCTTAGTGGGATATTGGGACCTCAGGCCGACCCAAGCCTTGGAAAAGTCTAACAGTATCTAAGGGTCTTGCTGTGACAGATTAGAGATGGAGCTTTTTATCAAGGTCTTTGACAGAACAAGATATTGGGGACAGATCTGAAGTCCCTCACTCAGGATCTGCCCTTCTGTCCTTCCTTCCAAGGACAGAAGTTTTGTCCAGGGGTCCAGACACTGTGCACCTTGGGATTGGGCTCTGACTGAGTAACCCAATGGTTCTCCTGTTATTGGCTTAGCGTGGGTCATGTGATCCAATCCTAGCCAATAATAAATGAGAGGATGACCACCGAAGAATGCCAGGATATAAAGGGACAGCAGGAAGCTGGGCAGTAGTGGTGCACGCCTTTAATCCCAGCACTTGGGAGGCAGAGGCAGGTGGATTTTTGAGTTCGAGGCCAGCCTGGTCTACAGAGTGAGTTCCAGGACAGCCAGAGCTACACAGAGAAACCCTGTCTCGAAAAACCTAAAAATAAAAATAATAAGTAAATAAATAAGTAAATAAGTAAATAAATAAATAAATAAAAAGACGAATAAACAGACACAAAGATGGCCTCTTTTCTATTGTGAGAGTCGCTAGATTACAGTTAGAACCTTGATTGCCAAGTGAGCCAGAGCCAAAGGGTCAAAGAATGGCTGTTCAAAATGATGGGGAAGTGTCAAGTGAGGTGGTGGTTCCAGCACGTGGGAAACTGAGGATCGTGAATCCAAGGCCACGCTGGGATACATGGTAAAATTCCGACTTATCAGTCGGAGAGCTGGAGACGTGGCTCAACAACAGTGCATTTGTTCAGCATGCACAAAGCCCTAGGTTCTATTCCCAGCAACAAAATCAGAGCTTGGAAGCCAAATTGGTCAACATGCATTTGCCCTTCAGCATCCTCTTATCACTGAAGCCATTGTCTTGGATGCATCTGACCACAGCTGAGTCACCTGAGCTGATGGGCTAGCAGACACTGTCAATCTGTGAGGACTGAGAACTCCAACAATCAGATGTCTCAGCTTCCTCCACAATAATGCATACCAAAGAGACCGGGTGTGTAAGGAGGAACTGTTTGTTTTGATTCACAGATTCAGAATTTTAGTTCAACATTGGTTGGTTCTGTCGCTTGGGGCCTGTGGAACCTTATTTTGACTAATAATGTGAGGTACAAGCCCATCAATGAAGGAGATGGCTCGGCTGCTCTAGCTGCAGCAGCAGGGGTGTGTGTCAGCTGATAACATTGTAATGTCAGGGCTCTGTTGTCCTTTTCTTTCAGTCTAGGACCCCCAGCCCATGGAATGTCCCCACCCATGCCCAGGATAACTTTTCCGTCCTCCACTGAGCCTCCCCTAAGCGCCCCTCACCCCTCACACACACCCAGAGGCTGGTGTTCTAGGTGGTTCTGAGTCCTATCAAGGGAATAAGAGGAAGAGACAAATACCCCATTGGAGGGCACACACCCACGCCTGGTACCCTCCTACTAGGCCTTGCTTCTTGATGTTTCTACCACATCCAAACACTGCCACCCTGGAGTCTAAGCTCTATCATTCAGGCCTCTGGAGAGGCTGAAGTTACAAACTGCCTCTAAGAACGTCAGGCACATTAGATAGTTCCCACAAAGGTACCAAATTCAGCCTCCTGGTTATTTACTTTTAGAAATATGTTCTCACTTCCAGAACATGCCTGCTGAGTCAGCCTGAGCCATATACTGTGACCTAGGACTCATTGTCAGGAAAGAAAAATGGCCACTAGGCATGTGAGAATTCTGTCAGAACCTTTCCCTGTGGGTACCCCAGCTTTACACCACATAAGAAAGGCCACCAGAAGCCATGGGCTCCATGGCCTCCAACCTCCCAGAAGGCCCTGGGCTGGCACCACATCCTTCTCTCTGGAGAGGAGATCCCAAGGTTATGTCACAGGGAGCACAAGAACAGGGATCTCAGGGATGAGGGACTTGGGGTAAGAACAGGAACCATGCGCTGGGTTGTGGTGGTACACGCCTTTAATCCCAGCACTTAGGAGGCAGAGACAGGTGGATTTCTGAGTTCAAGGCCAGCCTGGTCTACAGAGTGAGTTCCAGGACAGCCAGGGCTACACAGAGAAACCCTGTCTCGAAAAAACAAAAGAAAAAAAAGAACAGGAGCCATGCAAAGACAGAAAGCCACTACAAAGACCCCTGAGGCTCTTGACCTTGTGAGTCTGAACACCACTAAGGAGGACAAGCCAGAGATGGAACTAAGTCGGGCAGCACACGCCTTCAATACCCAGCACTCGGTGGGCAGAGGCAGGCAGGACTCTGAGTTCAAGGCTAGCCTGGTTTACAGTATACATTCTAAGACAGCTAGCAGCCTACATGAAGAAACCCTGTCCAAAAAAAAAAAAAAAAAAAAAAAAGGAAAGAGAAAAAGTAATGTAATCTCTTCAATCCTTTGCACTACAAGATAAAATAATTCCAAATGTGAACTCCTCATCAGAAGCCAGAGTTCCCTGGTTTTAGAGTGCAATGAGATTAAGTTGGTGGGAGCAGTTCTCAGGTTTCCCCAGGCACCAGGCTGTCTCCTGAGTTCCAATGTCTGCATTCACCTCTGCCTCAGTTTCCCCCACTCCAGCCACCATTGTTGGAATTGCTCCTTTTCATTATTTCCTCCCTGAAGAACTCTGACCTTTGAGCTCAGGCCCCGCCCACATCTGCTTTCTTGGCTCTGACTTCAGGGTCCTCCACAGCTACCGTTGTGCTTTTCCAGCAGAGAAGGTTAAAGGTGTAATAGTTGAGGACCGTAAGGAGAGCCCAGATTATCAAGACCTCATTTCTCTTTGAAAAATATCTCCTGCAGTATTCCGCTCCATAATTAAAGCTAAGTTTCACCTATCTAAATAAATGGGAAAAGGCTGTTTGACGCTCGTGTCCTCGACTGACTCTTCAGGGCTTCTGTCCCTTGCTGCACTCTGCCACAAGATTGATTTACACATCCTGGGCTTTCTAAACTCATTTTCTTCTTCTCCTAGGCCTCACTGGCCAAGTCACCGACCTTCCCAATACATCAGCCGTCTGCGGATGCACAGACAGGTCAACCAGATGCTGATGCCCATTGGTCATTCCCAAAATACCGGTTTATATATATTCTAGACATGCAGCGACAGCTATACTTAGGATGTGGATTTCAGTCTCACTGGACCACAGTGAGCTCATCGCCTCTGGAAATCCTGGAGCATCAGTCTACGGACATTGCCAGGCATCAAGGTCCTCTGAATGGCCCCCGTTGGAGGTGTCCTGAGGGGTGAAGCTGTGGTGAGGGCCAACAGGAAGAGGGGAAGGCTGGCTGACCTTGCTGAGTCACTTCAGGTGACATCGAGACAGTCCCTGCAGGGGCACATGGGATATCCCACATACCCTGAGCTTTACCTTCGAGAGTCAACCAACTCTGAGTGTTGGTTGTCTCAGAGCTATGATGTCCTGTTGGTGTCAAGTAGACACTTGGCTTGGTGGCGCAGTGCAGGAGCTTTGCAGATCTCCCTGGCAAATATGCACAGACACGATGGTAACCGTTTGCACAAATGAGCAGTTGCAGGAGATACTAGCAAGGCAAGATGGGATGAAAGCTGAAATTTCCTTTCTATGGCCAGCTACCCTGTGTGGTTAAGACACCTAAGAAATTACTGTCCTCAATGTAGACCTCTTAGACCAGTGGATCTGAACCTGTGGGTCATGGCCCCTGGGGAGGAGGGAAATCAAAAGACCCTTTCATGAGGGGTCACATATCAGATAGCCTACATATCAGATACTTACATTACTACTCACAACAGTAGCAAAATCACAGTTATGAAGTAGCAATGAAAGTCATTTTATGGTTGGGAGTCACCACAGCATGAGGAACTGGATTAAAGGTCACAGCATCAGGTAGTTGAGTCTTAGACCCAAGTGTAGCGAAAAGCAGCTCTCCCCCCACTCCCTAACCCACTCCCTCAGGGGTCAGCAGGATCAGATTTGCATTTAACCAGGAAGCTGCAGGTGACGGGGCGTGGCTCTGAGAGCCCCTGGGGAGCCGGTCAGTTACTTCTGGGCCAGAGGCAGGGTTAGAGGGCAAGGAACTGGACACCACAGTGCCCTGGAATGGAGTTGAGAAACAGATTGGTGAAGTGGAGCAGGTTGGGTACAAAAGGGCCCAAGGCAGAGTCACCTCCAGGAAGGGACAAGAGTGCCCAGGACAGGGTTGCCACTGAGGTGACACACTGTGCTGCTCAGCCCTGGTTGACTGGTTTGGTTTGGTTCTGAAACAGAGTCTTATGTAGCCTAGGTTAGCTTCACGTTTACTATGTTTCTGAGGATGACCTTGAACCCCGAATCTTCTTGCCTCTATCTCCCTAGAACACCACCAGACCCAGTTTTATGTGGTACAAGGGATTAGACCCAGAGCTCCATGTGTGCTAAGCAAGCACTCTATCAACATCTATAGCCCCATTGGTCGACCACGATCTAGGGAGATTGTGACTCTACCAAGGACTAGAGCAGGGGTGTGTGTGTGTGTGTGTGTGTGTGTGTGTGTGTGTGTGTGTGTGTGTGTGAAATGGGGGTATTCCTCCTCTTCTCCTGGGGTCTCATCATTCTGTACCACCTCTCCTACATGTATCCAAATCCCAGGGCCCAGCCCTGCTGCAGGCCCTCTCCCAGAAGACCGGTGAGAAGGTACTGGTCTCAGCTGTGCTTCAAGAGAACAATGACTCAGTGCCAGGTCCGGGTTTCCAGGAAACAGTCTTAAAGGAACATTGCTATGAACACAGAACTTTTGTCTGTGGATCCCAATAAAGTTATTTTCCCTTTGAATTGAGGAAAACTGAAAATCACGAATGTTCATTTTCCTATGTGGACTTGGCTCTTCCTTGCATCCTGAACTGTGTGGTTTCAGTGTCACTTCTGCCCTTCAGCTCTATCTGACCCCTAGTGGCACCCAGCTGCCTGCAGCCTGTACTCTTGGAGAGAAAGGGTAGGCAGCCTGGCAAGAGACCTCCTAAACACATAGGTGCTGTTCAGTCTGTGTCCTGAAAAATACCCAGAAGAGAGAAGCCATCCAGTGCATCTCTGTTCAGTGGATGCTGATGAAAATAATGATGGCAACCTCTTCCATCAGGAGGGCCTCCTGGGTTTATCCTATGACTCCCTTAATCCCTACTCCAATGGAAGGGTACGTTATTTCTGTTTTAGAGGTAAGAAAACTGAAGCTCCCCACCCCCAAAAGGAGCTACTTGTCATGGATCACACAGCTGCTAATTGGTGAGCTGATTGTGTGTGTGTATGTGTGTGTGTGTGTGTGTGTGTGTGTGTGTGTGTGTGTGTGTGTGTAGCATCCTCTGGCAAAATCCTGGCTCTCTAGTATCTTCCCCAGACATCATCCCTGCTCTCTCCAGCCTCCTGTCCACCCCCCTCATTGATATGGGCAGTTCTAGGAAACCCTGCAGTTGAGCCTGTGCATCCAACATGAAACAGTGCGTTGGAATGGACTTATCTATGGGCTTGCTCCAGAGCCCCCAGAGCCCTCAGAGAGCCCCACCTGAGCCCTGACTACTGCCACCCTTCCCCACTGCAGCCCTCAGACCTGCAGGTTGCTGCGAGGGCAGCTGTGCCTGGTGTCCACCTCCTCACTGTGATGAGGAGACACCTGGTCCCCACCAGGCTTGGTTCAGGCCAGGGCAGAAGGCTCCCCACCTGCCAGGCAGCAGGGCCCTGGGTTTCATGGGGCTCACTGACCTTTAACCTCTTGGGGAGGTTGCATGCATGTAGTGGGTCACTACATCCAACCACTTCACCTTCCTCCCCAGAGGCCTGAGCTGGGCCTAAGTCTGCATTCTCCATGGCCCTGTACTGTGCCCCAATTTCTGCATAGATATTGTAGACATGCCGACCGGAGCAGGCCAGGGGTAGCTTTAAGTTCTCAGGTCCAGGTCTCCCCCCTTTCTTTGCCTACTACTCCCCTTTCTTTTTCTCTTTCTTCCTTCTTTTCTTCCTTCCTTCCTTCTTTCTTTTTCTTTTTTTCTTTTTGGACAAAGTTTCTCTGTGTAGCTCTGGCTATCCTAGGAACTCACTCTGTAGACCATGCTGGCCCTAAACTCAGAGATCTGCCTTCGTCTACCTCCCCAGGGCTGGAAAGTCATGCCTCCATCTCCCAAGAAGTTGGGAATACAGGCCTCTGTACCTTGTTTTAGGCTAGATGGGCCGAGATTTTTCTGATATCAGGCCAGACTGTTTACGAGTGTCAGTTGTACTGGCCTAGGACTCTTTAGTCCCTGTGCCAGCCAGCAGTCATCCATCCCTCTCGTGGGCTGAAACAGGTGTCCTGCGAGTCTCGCTCCTCAGGCTCTTGCTCCTCAGGATCGCTGCTTCTGCCTACGAAGACTAGGTCTTGCTAAGATGTACCAGCAGGCCTAGCCCTGGTGTTACCAGACTTAGGGTCAAAGTCTAGAGGCTCTAAGAGGCTCGGCTCTGCCACCCTTCCTCAGTCCACCCACTAAAGAGACACATTATAGGGGAAAGCAGAAAAGGGAGATTCATTCAGTGTGGCCACACTGGGATCAGGAATAAACAAAGCAGTCCAGTAACTTCAGGCCATCCTGTGGACCTATCATTCAGTTTATCTTAAATAGGCAGTAAATATACCTAGCCTTAAGAAGTCCTAGTTAACAGCCGGGCAGTGGTGGCCCATGCCTTTAATCCCAGCACTTGGGAGGCAGAGGCAGGCAGATTTCTGAGTTCGAGGCCAGCCTGGCCAGAGTGAGTTCCAGGACAGCCAGGGCTACACAGAGAAATCCTGTCTCGAAAAACCAAACCAAACCAAACCAAACCAAACCAAACCAAAAAAAGTCCTGGTTAAGGCGTGGGCTCATCCTTCACTGGCTCGTCTTGTTTTAGCTCCTGGCTTCCGGGGGTCCAGCAAATTGTCAAAGTGTGAGGAAGATAAGCTCCACTCTGGCTGGCCTCAGCCCTTCCCTCCCTGCAGCATGAGATTCCCACAGAAATTCGAATTCCTTGGGGTCTGTTGTCTCCATAGCCTGATTGCCCAAGAGAGAGACACCAGGGTCTCTCTTCACTTCCACCAGGACAATGATCTGGGACCCACAGAGGTGACTTCCCCTGCCCCAGGCTTCAGTGGCCCTCCCAGGCCTTCCCTATTCTGCCATATTAGCTGCCTGCACCTGGCCTTGTTTCTTAGGGTGCTTTTACCCGATCTCTGACTTCTCTGACCTCTCTGAGCCTCCCCTTCCTCACCCAGGAAGGGATCTGGGAATGGCCTGTAAGACCAGCTTTCTAAGAGGGTCCCCAGCTTTCTAGGAGGGTCCTTGGAGCTGTCTTGTCTTAGATACATACAAATCAAAAAGGGGAGGGAAGGCCACTCAAGAACCTGCCACAGCTTCCGTGAACCAGGGGTTGGGGTCCAGATATCCTTTGCGGATTTGTGGTACAACTTCTGACTTGCTGAGGCCGATTTTGCTGCCTTGGGTTTGCACAGATTTCTCCAACCACACTCCCCACTGCTTCCTGCCTAATTCAGGCAAAAACCAGAATGTTCTGCCTTGCACGCACTCAGCCACTGCCGCAGCACAAGCTGGATAATGGATGGCAGGCCCTGCCCCCAGCTGCTCTGGGAAAACAAACATCGCGATTAGCCAGAAAGACTCAGCCAGGCGGCCAGGAGGGAGGGAAGCCATACTGGGATGTCGGCTCCTAGCTGCCGCTCTACAGTCCAGAGTCCTCAGGGAGCAGGATGCTCCCCTGTCGGGGCTTTTCGAGTAGGGCCATAACCCATCACAACTGCAGCACCTTAGAGAGTTCGGGACCAGAACCTTCTCTAACACACATGCCAGCTCTGGGTGCAAGCCCTGGACCAGAGAGGGTGTTGCAGGGCTGGCTTCTGCTGCAGAAGTGGAAATGACACTCGGTGCTCCCCTCCCTCCTCTGGGTCTTGTAGGAACATGGGGCAGTCCCAGCATGGCTCTGGAGAAGAGATGTCTTCAGGGCCTCAGAGGCTCACAGCGTCCTTGGAGCTAAAAATAGGCAGATCCTTGCAAGCAGCTCTGCCATGCATGCCACAGGTGCTGGGGACCAGAATAAGCAAGTAGCCTCTAGAAAGGGGTGAGCATGCGCATCCTCTGATGAGCTTCCCAGTGGGAGGTAGAGGATGGCCCAGGCAGAGGAAGGGCTGGGCCACCCAACATCTAAGTGACAGGCCACACAGGCTCAAAAGTTGGTGAAGGGCCAGCCCAGAGAACCAAGAGGCCCCATCTCAGCTTTCTGGCTTCTAAGGCTGGACCTGGGGTCCTGGCTCCCAAATTGCTATGTCTAAGCTGAGCCCTCACCCACACCCTAGGCACCATGGATCTGACCTCATGTGTGGGAGTAAGGTGATCATGAGCAGGTGGCTGGAGCTGACCTGAGGCTTGGGGGTCAGCAGAGGACTAGGTTCCTTGGAGCTGATGTTTCCAGAACTGAGTGGGAAAAGCACCAGGCAAGATCCCAGTGAAAGGGTAAAGTTGCAGACTTGGGAAACAAGGGCACAGAGCCAAGACCTCGTAGCAAGCTCTAGGAACACCAGACAGCTGATGAGAACGGGCTCCTGCCTATTAGAGTCTCAACCTCAAACTTCTTAAGTGACTTGCTCTGCTTGCTAAAAAGGTTCCCTCGCCAAAACACAGCCGCCAGGGCGCCAGGCATCCGGGTAGAGGCCCAGGCCACACTCTCAGCCGTCGAGCTCATGTGTTCAAAATATCAACCCTTGTGACTATTTCCAGCTTGGCCGGAGGAGCGGGGCTTTTTATCAGTGAGCCAGAGCAACCAGCTTCAGGGCCTGGAGCTGGACCCCATAGCACCAGGCGCCTGCAGACCAGGATAGGTACTAGGAGCCTGCACTGAGGTTGTTCTTCACTGGGAGGTATAGATCTGCCTCCTGCAGAAGCTGACGAGAGGGCCATGTGACCCCAGCCCAACTCCGAGACAAGGCAAGCGCCTCTCCTTCCACTGGGCCAGCATCAGGGAACCTTGGCAGATATGTCGCTTTTGCACTGACAAAGCTGCCCACAATTGAAGGCCAGGTTCTACCTGGTCCTATAAGTGGAGGAGACACAATAACATGGTAGGAGTGCTCAGAAGCCAAGGGTTCCCTGCAGGGGGGCACTAGGCCAGCTCTCACGCCCTTGGGGTCCAAGCTTTAGCAGCAACCCTTATTTATTAGCTTTTCTGTCAGTGCTGGGAGTGGGCTGTTAAAATCTCCAGCAATTCCACTCACTCTTGCCTCCCTTTTGTTCCACAGCCGGAGCTTCCTGTAGTCTGAGGTTTCTTACAGAAGCATGCATATTCATAGCTGTGACATCCTTCTGATGAGCTGACCTTTCCATTGTAGGAGCTTTCCCTCTGTGTCTCTTACAATGTGCTTGCCTGGAAGCCTAGTTCCTGCAACACTTAACAGCCTGCCAGCTGCCAGGCTCCATGCTTGCATGGAAGTCTCTCTACAGACGTTTCCTTCCAACCTTTCTGTGCTGTCTCTGAGCTGGGGCTGTAGCATGGTGCTTTTTAACACTCATGAAGCTCTGGGTTCCACTCCCAGTACTATGTAAACTAGGCATGGTGGCGATGTCTACAGCACTTGGGAGGCAGAGGCAGAAAATTAGGAAAATTAGAAGTCTAAGATCATCTTTGGCTACATAGCAAGTTGAGGCCAGCCTGGCTTACATTACAGTCTGTCTCAAAGAAAAACAAAAAGGAAACAGACAGATACAGTATATCTCTTAAGGATAACATGTCAGAGCCTTATTCTTTACTATTTGATTTTCTTTTGGTCCTAGGGATTGAACTGGGGGCCTCATGCATGATAGGCAAGCACTCTGCCACTAAACCACATCCCTGGTGTACTAGCCAGGCTCCTCTAGAGGAACAGAACTGATAGTGTATGTATATGTATATTATATGTATGCGTTTATGTGTGTGTGTGTGTGTGTGTGTGTGTGTGTGTGTGTGTACAGGGGATTTATTAGAGTGACTTACAAGCTAAGTCCAACAATGTCTGTCTACCAATGGAAGGCCCAATAATCCGGTAGTTATTTAGCCCACCAGGCTGGATGTCTCAGTGGGTCTCCAGTGTATGTTAGAATCACAAAGAAGCAGGCTCTAATGCCAGTGAAGGAATGGACTTGCTAATGAGAACAAACAGGCACAGAAAGCTCCCTTCCTCCTGCCCTTTCTATAGGCAGACAGTATGGCTGAGACTAAGGGGGTCTTCCCACCCCATGAGATCAGCATTAAAGGTGGGTCTTCCTACTTCAAATTATTTAATTCAGAAAAAAAATTTTTCCTCATGGGTCTCCCCGGCGGCCTCTTCTGTTTTAGTTAATTCCAGATGTCAAGTTGACAACTAAGAATAGCCATCACACTTAGCAATGTGCTAGGTTAAAAAAAAAAACAACACTGTTGGGCCATGGTGGCACACTCCTTTAATCCCAGCACTTGGAAGGCAGAGGCAGGCAGATTTCTGAGTTTGAGGCCAGCCTGGTCTACAGAGTGAGTTCCAGGATAGCCGAGGCTTCTCAGAGAAACCCTGTCTCAAAACCAAAAAACAAACAACAAACAAACAAAAATTAACCAAAACTGGGACTAGAGAGAAGCTCAGCAGGTGAGAGCTCTCGAAAGGACCCAGGTTTGGTTCCCAGCACCACATGGCAGCTATCGACCACTTGTCACTCCAGTTCTAGGGATCTGACACTCCCTTGTGGACTCTAAAGACACCAGGCATGTCTGCACATACCTGCAAACAGCAAAATACAAATATAACAAATGGCTTTAAAAATCTAGTGTGATGGGTTAAGAGCACTAAGTGCTCTTCCAGAGGTCCTGAGTTCAATTCCCAGCAACCACATGGTGGCTCACAGCCATCTGTAATGGGATCAATGCCCTCTTCTGGTGTGTCTGAAGAGAGTATACAGTAAATAAATAAATAAAACAAATAAAACATAAATAAATCAAATAAATCTTTAAAAAAAAATCTAGTGTGATAATCTTTACCTCCTGTGTATATGTGCACTTGTATACTTGCATATGTGTGCACTCACTTGTGCACTTGTGTATGTGTGCACTCACTTGTGCACTTGTGTATGTGTGCATTCACTGTGTACTTGTGTATGTGTGCATTCACTGTGTACTTGTGTATGTGTGCACTCACTGTGTACTTGTGTATGTGTGTATTCACTTGTGTAGTTGTGTATGTGTGCATTCACTGTGTACTTGTGTATGTGTGTGCATTCACTGTATACTTGTGTGTGCTCACTTGTGTACTTGTGTATGTGTGAGCTCACTTGTGTACTTGTGTATGTGTGAGCTCACTTGTGTACTTGTGTATGTGTGAGCTCACTTGTGTGCTTGTGTATGTGTGTACTCACTTGTGTGCTTGTGT
>JADRCD010193013.1:0-12378 GCA_019843815.1 Montemys delectorum | reverse complement strand
CTCACTTGTGTGCTTGTGTATGTGTGTACTCACTTGTGTGCTTGTGTATGTGTGTACTCACTTGTGTGCTTGTGTATGTGTGAGCTCACTTGTGTGCTTGTGTATGTGTGAGCTCACTTGTATGCTTGTGTACGCGTGTACTCACTGTGTGCTTGTCCCAGTCGGGCTGAGCTCTAATCTTTACCTTCAGTGGGAGTGTCTCCCCATCACCCGGACCTTACCCGGAGTCTAGTGACTCAGCTGACCTGGCTCCTTGCTCTATGTCTGCAGCTGCTCCTCACCTCTTTTGTGCTGATTTGGTACTTTTCAGTATTCTGTAATTTTCCTATTATGTGTGGTTACAGATATTTTTAATGATGGCTCCAAAGATTAAACTTGAGTTTATCCCAGCATATTCAGAATTAGAATCAAATTACTTCAAGTAAAATATAGCAACAGTGAGTTTTCATTGGCTCTGCCCCGAGTGCTGACCCATCTGTCCCATTCATATTAGAAAGTCAACACAGGAGACTAGAGAGATGGCTCTGTGGTTAAGAGCATGGGCTGCTCTTCCAGAGGTCCTGAGTTCAATTCCCAGCAACCACATGGTGGTTCACAACCATCTGTAATGGGATCTGATGCCCTCTTTTGGTGTGTCTGAAGAGAGGAATGGTGTACTCATATACATAAAATAAATAAATCTTAAAAAAAAAAAAAAGAAAGAAAGTCAACACAGCATGAGTGTTTGTCCTTTGTGTGTTTTGAGACAGGGTCTCACTCTGTGGCTTGCCTGGAACTCACTATGTAGTCCATGCTGACCTGTAACTTGTGACATTCCTCCTGCCTCAGCTTTTCAAATGCTAGGGTTATACCACACCTGGCTAGTGTTCTCTTTTAAAGAAGTGTAGGGTACTAGAGAGACGGCTCAGGAGCAAAGAGTAGATGCACTCCCCTTTCAGAGACTCAAGTTCAGTGCAAAGGACCCACGTTGGGCAGGTCATAATTGCGTAACTCCAGCTTCTGTGGGATCCTACACCATGACTTCTGAGGGCACCCGCACTAACATGCACATATCCACACACAGACTGGCTTAGTTACTCTGCTATTGCTGAGATAAGACACAATGAGCAAGAATAGTTATGAAAGAAAGAATCTAATTTGGGGCTTATGATTTCAGAGGGCTGGAGTTCATGACTGCCAAGGAGGGGAGCATGGTAGCATCACACCTCAAGATATGAGGCATGGAGAGACTGGAAATGGGAGGGTGCTTTTATTATTTTTTATTTTTTTTTAATTTATTTATTTATCATATGTAAGTACACTGTAGCTTTTTTCAGACACCCCAGAAGAGGGCACCAGATCTCATTACAGATAGTTGTGAGACACCATATGTTTGCTGGGATTTGAACTCATGACCTTTGGAAGAGCAGTTAGCGCTTTTAACTGCTGAGCCATCTCTCCAGCCCGGGAGGATGCTTTTAAAACCTCAAAGGCCACCCTCAGTGACATGCCTCCTCCAACAAAGCCACACCCACTAATCCTTCCCAAACAGTCCTACCAGCTGGAGCCTGAATATTGAAACATATGAGCCTGTGGGAGCCATTCTTATTCTAACCACAACACACATAATTTAAAATAATAAAAATAAATCTTAAAAAACAAAAAAAGAAAAGAAGATCAGAAACAGACTGGAGATGCAACTTGGTTTGTAGCATGCATGAGACCATGGGTTGGATTCTCAACACAACATAAAGCCAAGTCTGGAGCCAGCAAGTGTCTCAGTGGTTAAAGGGGTTTCTTGCCAAACCTAATGTCTTGAGTTTGAGCCCCAGTGGAAGGAAGGAAAGAACTGACTTCGGGGCTGGTGAGATGGCTCAGAGGGGAAGAGCACTGACTGTTCTTTGGAAGGTCATGAGTTCAAATCCCAGCAACTACATGGTGGCTCACAACCACCCGTAATGAGATCTGATGGCCTCTTGTGGTGCATCTGAAGACAGTTACAGTGTACTTACATATAATAAATAAATTTTTTAAAAAGATTTATTTAAAAAAAAAAACAAGAACTGACTCCTACAAGCTGTCTTCTATCATAGTTTGGTATCTATGGCTCTGATAAAGACCATGACCAAAGGCAACTTGGAGAGGAAAGGGTTAATTTTGCTTACATGTCCCAGGTCACAGTCCATTATTGGGGGAGTCAGGGCAGAAAACCAAGGCAGGAACCTGGAGGCAGGAACTGAAGTAGAGGCCATGGAGGATGCTGCCTACTGGCTTGCTTCCCATGGCTTGCTAAGCTTGATTTTATACATCCCAGGACCACCTGCCTAAAGGTGGCACGCCCACAGTGGGCTGAGCCCTCCCATATCAATCATTAACCAATAAAATGCCCCCAAGGGCTGGAGAGATGGCTCAGCAGTTAAGAGCACTTGTTAATTTTACAGAGGACCTGGGTTCAATACCCAGCCCCACATGGCAGATTATGACTATTCCTAATGCCAGTTCTGAGAGATCTCAAGTCCTCCTCTGACCTTCATGGTCACCAAGCACATACATTGTATACATGCATGCAGGCAGGTGATATCACTCATACATAGAATAAATCTAATGAAACATTTTCAAAAGAGAAGAAAACATTCTTACCTACAGGCCAATTTGATGGAGGAAATTCTTAGTTAAGTTCTTTCTTCTCAGATGACTCAAGCTTGTGTAAAGTTGACAAAACTAACTGGCAAATATCCTTTGACCTCCACAACACTAGATAGATAGATAGATAGATAGATAGATAGATAGATAGATAGATAATAGATACATAGAAAGATAGATAATAGGTAGGTAGGTAGATAGATAGATAGATAGATAGATAGATAGATAGATAGATAGATAGATAGTTAAGAAAGACAACAATAAGAGCAAAACACCAGAAAACAAAGTTGGGCATGGTGCCAGCATCAGCCAGTAATTCCAAGTCAAGCTTGGAAGGTAGAGGCAGGAGGATCGGATGTTCAAGGTCACCCTCAGGGGGTGCTAGAGAAAGAGAGTTCAAGCTCTTACGAGCGTGTTTCAGGAACCTCATCATGGTGCCAGATTTTCATTCCAACACTTGGGGGCAGAAGCAGAGGCATCTGCATCAGTTTGAGGCCAGATGGCCTGCACAGCTTACATTCAAAAGTTCCAGGCTAGCCAGGGATACATACTAAGTCCCTGTCTCAAACAAAATACTGTGTCCGAAAAAGGAGGAGAGGGAGAGAGCAACAATAGCATCAGATACAAGATTGACTAGTCTGTTGTCTCCAGCACTATCTTTGCCTTGCCAGTGCTGGACCAAGAGCTCAGTTCTCCTCATCCTGCTTGGAGTAGTGCTGGGAGTTGTCACTAGAGGGCCGAGGAGGGGCACTGCATTCTGCAGTGAGGTCCCAGCAGAAGCCTTGGTCCTTATTCCCTACCAACCCTAGAGCTAGCCTGAACTGTCTGTCAAGTTTCTTCCTAGTGCCAGGTGGCTCCAAGGCCCAGACCCTTGAAGTCATTCCCCTGGGCAAGGGGCGGTGTCCTGTGCTAAGCCCTCATTCTCCCCAGGGCTGCACTCATGATTCCTGTCTTTCTTGAAGGCTTCTTTTACCCATTTTATTAGCTATCTTCTTTACCAGCTTGTAACACTTTGTAAGATCTCTCTGTTACAATAAAGAATGAGAACAAAGTATAAACACACACACACACACACACACACACACACACACACACGAAGACACCAGGATGAAACAAACCCATTACTTTCTATGCTATCCTAAAAATTTATTAAAAAACAAAGCAACAAAATCCTTCCTGTTCAAATTACAAGCACAGACAGTTGCCTATAGATGTGAGATGATACTCCTGGGACCACTTCACTTCACCCTCCCACCCTCCCTCCCCTTCCTCCTCCCTCCCTCCTTTCCTCCTCCCTCCCTCCCTTCCTTCATTCCTTTCTTTCTTCCTTCCTCTCTCTTTTCTCGTTCCCTCCATCTCTCCCTCCCTGCTCCCCTTGTTTTTTTTGGATAAAATAAAGTTTTAAATATGCATGTGTTTTGCCTGCATGCGTTTCTCTGCACTGGCAGGCAGGCCTGGTGCCTGACAGCATCAGATCCCCTGGAACAGGAGTTATAGATTATTTCAAGCTGCCCTGTGGGTGCTGAGAATTGAACCTGGATCCTCTGCAAGAGCAGCCAGTGCTCTTAACTGCTGAACCATCTCTCCAGCCCCTGTCCTTACTGATATGAGACAGTGTCTCACTCCGTAGCCCAGGCTGACCTCCAGCTCAGGGTCCTCCTGCATCTGCCTCCAGAATGCCAGGATATGTCACAGGCCGGGGCCCTGGTGGTCAGCATGTCTCACCATCTTTTATGATGAGGAGCTGCTGGTGGCAATTGTCCCAGTTTCTGTTGTAGAAAATGCTCTTTTATCTTCATCTTGAGGACTCCATTTGGAGGCAGAGTTCTGACTGGTCAGATTCTTTACCGTGCTGGCAGCCTCCCTCCTCAGGGGTCTCTGCTGGGAAGCCAGCTGCTTCTGCACAGCTGCCCCCAGCACAGCTTGTGTCTGCCTGGAGGTTCTGTTTTGGCTTCAGTGAAATTCTTGGATTTTTAATTTAATATTGTCCATCAAGTCTGAGATAGTTTTATTATTTCTTTTTTGTTTTTGTTTTGTTTTGTTTGTTTTTTTGAGACAGGGTTTCTCTGTATAGCCCTGGCTATCCTGGAACTCATTCTATAGACCAGGCTGGCCTCGAACTCAGAAATCCAACTGCCTCTGCCTCCCAAGTGCTGGGATTAAAAGCGTGTGCCACCACCGCCCGGCCATTTTATTATTTAAAACAGCATATTTACTACTCATTTCTCCACCTTTCTTTTTGCTGGTGGTGCTGTTTTGTTTTTTGAGATGGAGTTTCTCTGTGTAGCCCTGGCTATTCCCTGTGGACCAGGGTGGCCTTGAACTTGCAGAGAACTGCTTGCCTCTGCCTCCTGAGCAATGGAATTAAAGGTGTGCGCCCACATGGCCTGGCTTCTGCATCTCTTCTTATGAGACACATTACATCTGCTGGCTCATCCATGCTGTACCTTGTCAGGCATTCTTTCCTTTCCAGGGCTGAATAATACTCCATTGTCCTGCTAGCCCACGTCAGTTCCCCCTTTCCATGGCGGACGGGCTCCCGGGTCGTTTCTGCCTACCAACTGCTGGGAACACAAGAGTAAAACTGTCTCTTCCAGCCCATGCTTTCAATTCAATTGCTTCCAATTTTTTGGGTGTGTGCCCAGAAAAGGAATTGCTGGACCATATGGTAATTCCATTTTCAATTTTTTTTTTTTTTTGGAGGCATTCAATACCCTTTCAGTAAGAACCTCTCTGCTTAAATTGATCAGAATTCTGCAAATGACAGTGTGTGTGTGCCCAGCTCCGAGTATGCAGCGGGCTCTGTTCCCGGGGGCAGCAGGCTGAGGTCCCGGGCTCAGCCTACCAGGAAGGCAGAGCCAGGATGGAAGCTAATTCTCTTAGTCCCAGGAAGCAGGAGAGAGAGGCCATTGGGAAGCCAAAGGCAGAAGAAGGGTTGCTGTCAGCGTGGCCTACCCCATCCATTCTCAGCGAGGCTGTAGCAGATGTTGCCCATCTGAAAGGTTTAGCATGGGGAAAAGGGAGAATTAGCCAACCTAGTGTTTACTGGCAGCTAACTCTTGCTGCAGTTCCTGGCCAACACTCATGGCGATTTGTTCTTGAGTAGCACTAGGAGAGTGGAGGGGTGGTCCCAGGCCTGGAGGACAAAGGCCAGCTAGGAAGGGAAACACTCTCAATGTCCAGTAGAGTCCGGATCAGGAGCCAGAGAGCTGCGGCAGTAGGGACAGGACGTTCCAGCATGAGGCTGCACGGCTGCGAATGGAAGGGATGTGGTGTGGGTGAGAACGTGATTGTGTGCTCGGACCGCGGAGCTGGTTGGCCCTCCAGTAGTGTCAGAACTCTAGAGCCCCTGGGAGGACCTGCTCCCAGCAGTACTTGCGGTCACCCCAGGGAGATGGACTATGAAACCTAGGCATGCAGAGCTGACGCTTGGACTGTAGCCGTTATCCCACTGAGCACTTCATGGGCAGGAGCCTCGTGCATGGCTCCACAGGGTTGGCACCCATGACTCTAGGGTGCCCAAGAACAAGGTCTCAGGAAGGCCATCGGGGAGGGGGTCAAGAATACACCAGAGAGGGTAGTGCAATCCATCTGGATGTCACAGTCCAACAGTCCAAGGGTCTCAGAGAGCTCCAGCTCTGGGTGTATGAGGAGTGGGAGGAGCTGGAATTACAGGCCCGTCAGCACACCAGCCTCAGCTATGCACCATCTACAAGTCACTGGAACTGGAACAAGAGGGACTAATGCTTTGTCTCTGGCTCAAAGCCTCTGTTTGCTGGCAGAGTGAGCCAACAGCCTCTCGGGAGGACACAATAGAGGAGGTGCCGCCTCCCGCCTCCTGCCTTCCTCCCTCACCGTGGCTGAACTGCAGCACGAGGCCCACTTCCCAAAAGCCCCAGACAGTAGCTCAGGTGCCAACTGCGGAGTCCCAGAGTCCCAGGCGGCACCCCTAGCTCTCTAGCTATGCCCTCTTGCCATCTTCTTAGACTCTGGCATAGGATGGCCACCCTCCAGCTTATCTCTCTCTGACTGGGCCAAAGGTCTAAGGTGGATGGTCGTCTTCTGCTCAGCCTAGACCCTGGTACCCACAAGGTTGAGTCTCACCTGCCATGAGAGAGTCTGACAAGGGTGTTTGTATCTGAGTGGGTCCATTGTCGGTGCCCTATAAGTCATGGCGGCCAGGGCACTCCTGCTCTCTCATTCTACCAGGTGTGCCCACCCCGCTCCCCGCCTGGGTCTTTCCCATCAGCATTTCCTTCTTGCCCTTACAAACAGCCTGAAGTGGACTGAGTAGCTTTTGAGGGTGACTGGAGAGGAAGCGCACCAGTCCTTTCCTGCTACAGTGTGTGCTGGGAAGGGGGCACTTAACGTTTCTTGACTACTCATCCCTCCACCTCTTTCTTGCCAGCTGAGTCTGGTTGAATTTTCAGGTTTATCTTCTTAATGTGGATTCTGGAAAGAACAGTGATTTTCTCTGAGTCCGTTGCCATGGAGCCCTCATTGTTGGGAGATAAAGGTGTTGACTTCGCGGTCCATTCTGAATGGGATTCACCACCCATCTACTCACTTAGAACTTCTTGGGCACCTGCTGTGAGCCTGGGATCCTGGTGCTTCAGATGCAGCTGTAGATAAAACAAAGATCCTTGCTCCAAAACCTTCGATTCTGTAGTGGTTTGAATATGAATATTCCTCATACAGTTCATATTTTGAATGCTTAGTTACCAGGGAGGGGCACTGTTTGAAAGGATTAGAAGGATCTGAGGGTGTGGCCTTGGAGGAAGTGTGTCACAGGGGGTGGGCTTTGAAGTTTCAAAAGCCCCACCAATCCGAGTTTCTCTCTCCCTTTCTCTCTCTCTCTCTCTCTCTCTCTCTCTCTCTCTCTCTCTCCCCCCCTTCTCCCCCCCCCTCCCCGCCCCTCTCTCTGCGGATCAGGATAGAGCCCTCAGCCGCTGCTCCAGCACCATGCATGTGGTGGTGCTCCTTGCCATGATGATAGTGGACTAAACCTCTGAACCTGTAAACCAGCCACCAGTTACTCTCTTTTGTCAAGTGATGGTGGAGCACACTTTTAATCCCAGTACTTGGCAGGGATTGGGGCAGAGGCAGGCATATCTCTGTGAGTTCGAGGCCAGCCTGGTCTACAGAGGGAGTTCCAGGACAGCCAGACCTACACAGAGAAACACTACCATGGGGGGAAAAAAATACAAAACAAAACTTCTTTCTTTTATAATAGTTGCCTTGGGCTCTTCCAGACATCCTGAGTTCAATTCCCAGCAGCCACATAGTGGCTCATAACCATCTGTAATGGGATCTGATGCCCTCTTCTGGTGTGTCTGAAGACAGTACTCATATACATAAAATAAAAATAAATCTTAAAAAAAAAAAATAGTTGCATTGGTCACACTATCTCTTCCCGGCAATAGAACAGTGACTAATACACATTCTAGGGAACAGAGACAAAAGAACGTGTAAAGCATGTCAGGGACTGTGTAGCCCAGGAGGCGTGCATGTCCTGTCTGGGCTCTGGTATATAGTCTCGAAGGTTCTGAAGGTTAGAACACATACAGGAGTACAGTCCAAGAAGTGTTTGTGTCAGCCAGGGTTCTCTAGAGGAACAGAACTTACAGAACGTATCTCTAGATAGAAACGGGGTTATAAGGATTTACGGACAGTGGTCCAGTTAGTCCACCCATGGCTGCCTATGAACAGAGGTCCCAAGAATCCAGTAGTTCATTTGTTGAGGCTGGATGTGTCAGCTGGTCCGCAGTGCATGCTAAAATCTCAGAGGTAGGCTGTGATTTGTGATTGCAGTGACGGCCAGCGAGGCGAGAGCAGGAGCTCCCTTATTCCATGTCCTTCATCAGCCTGCCTGCAGCTGTGGGCCAGATTAGAGGCGGATCTTTGCTCCTGTCTTTGCTGCTCTCTGGGTTCTTCTTCCTTCTACCCTTCTCCACCCCCCTTTCTTCCACCCTTTCAATCTCCTCACACTAGATAGGAGAGAAGAGAGGACAGAGGGAAAAGGAAAGAGATCTCTGGATAAAGCCCGGGCCTAGAAGGGGGCAATGTTACCCTTGGACTACTTCCCGACCTCCTGACGATTAAGCCGTCAAGTTCTCTGGGGCAAGTTCCATCTTTGCTGCCAGGATGTCTAATTTCCTCTCGTTGTTTCTTCTTTGCGCATAAGTACTTAACCAGTCGACACCAACTACAACCAGCAAGCAACAACAACCAACAATACAACCCACAACCAACCAATAACCACCACCTTTTGGAGCCCTGGCATTTACATATCTTCTAAAAAGTCCCCAGAATTCCAAACGTCACATACTCATAGGAAGTGTCTGCAGCTGGCGAAACCATGGCCCGTGCTGGAGCACGAGGCAAAGCATTCTGTGTTTTTAAAAGAAACCAAAATTAAAAAAAAAAAAAAATCTCACTACAGATCTTCCCACATCAAAGATCCAGATGAGAAGTGGATCTTCTCACTTCAAATGATCTCACTAAGCAAAAATCCCTCCCAGGTGTGCCCGGCCAGTTTTGGATTTTAGTTCATTCCAGATGTAGTCAAGTTGACAACCAAGACTAGCCATCACAGGACTCCTCCAGCGCGGCTGATCTAGTCACTGACCGGAGGCTGTGCTTTGCCACTGACTGGTATAAGCATGGTCTTTGATTGGCTCTGGCCGATCAAAATGGAAGAAGCTTGCTGCGTCTAGGAAAGATCTCCCATCTCATATAAACATGCTACCACAAAGACCTTAAAAACAGGCAGCAGCTTTTTTCCCCATTATTCACTTTACATCCTGATCACTGCCCCCCACCCCCTCCCACAGTCTCTCCCTCCATCCCTCCATCCCCTTCACCTCTGAGAGGGTGGAGGCCCCCCTGAATATCCCGCCACCCTGCCATATCACCCTGCAGGGCTAGACAAATCCTCCCACTGAGGTCAGACAATGCAGGCCAGTTAGGGGAATGGAATCCACAGAGAGACAAGAGCTTTAAGGACAGCTCCCACTCCAGTTGCTGGGGGCCTCCCATGAAGACCGAGCTGCACACCTGCTACAGATGTGTGGGGGGGGTGGGAGGAAGGTCCAGCCTGTGTGTGTTCTTTGGTTGGTGACAGTAGTTTTTAAGCATCCTTTATAAGGATTGGAAGGCAGCCAAAGTGTGGTTGCTACCTTCGGGTAAGGCACAGTGGAGGGCTGGGCATGGAGAGAGGCCCCAGAAATCTGGCGTTTGGGGATGCTGTGGGAGTTAGGATCTGAAACACTTTGTTGTTCAGAAAAGGCATCCCGAAAACTACTTGAAAGTTTCTGGGAGGCACTTTTGACACTTTTTAATCTGCTCATGCACAGAGAGAGACACCGAGTGGCCCCCAGAAGCTCAGCCCAGGTGGGCGTGGAAGTTTGCGCTCTAACTGAAGTGGAGAGACTGTGATGAAAAATCCAGCCTTTAGATACATTTCCAGATGTGCTATGCCATTCAGAAAAGGGCTGAGATGAACAAGCTTGCTCACCTGAGCTGGGCCTCAGTCCGACAGAGTCAGGGTGATTGGCAGGGACTGTATGCGCTGGGCAGAGAAACAGAACACTAGACAATGCAATCCAGAGCTTCTGTAACAAGCACTAAGTGTCGGCACAACAAAAATGACCGGGGGGCTGCCAATGGCTCAGCCGTTCAGAGAACTTGCTGCTTGTCCACAGGACCCAAGTTTGGTTTACCACATCCAGCTCAGGTGGCTCACAACAGCTGAACATCCAGCTCCAGGGGATCGGATGCTTCTGACCTCCAAGGGCAACTACACGCATGGGAATACATCTACATGCAGACACACGCATAGACAGAAGTAAATCCAGGGAAGCGGGTCCAGGGAAGACTAAGATACCGGAGTGATCAGACAGACATTTAAAACAACTCTGATTGGTAGATTAAACGTCTAGGAGAAGAGGAGGAGATAAAGAGATTTCAGTAGGCTTCCAGGCTGCTAACATGTGGCTCCCAGGGACTGAACTCAGGTTGTTGGGTTTGGTGGCAGGTCTCTACCCACTGAGCTATCCTGCCCTTGTGCTATAAACTTAGTCCTTGGTTCTGAGGAGAGGGTTTAAGGTGTGAGGCCACTTGCCAGCAGACGGCACACCTTGCACCTTTCCTCCCTGTCACTATAGAGCTCAGGGAGAGCCGGAGTACCTCAGCATGCCGTATCCTGGATGTTGTCCTCTTTAAATGTCCGCTGCCAGCCAACCTTGCCAGTTACTTTTGAGTCAAGCCCCCAGGACAAAGACAGAAGAGCAGCCTCCTTGGTTGGTTTCCAAGCTGGGCTTCCGTCGTGCATTTCTCTGGGCATTCTGGTCTCCCAAGCTCCCAGCAGTGCTCCAGGGCTTCTGTAGCACATCACCCAGCCCCCTTCCGTATTCCTCTGTCTTTTTTTGTTTGTTTGTTTTTGTTTTTCAAGACAGGGTTTCTCTGTGTAGCTCTGGCTGTCCTGGAACTCACTCTGTAGACCAGGCTGGCCTCGAACTCAGAAATCCACCTGCCTCTGCCTCCCATGTGCTGGGATTAAAGGCATGTGCCACCACCACCGCCCGGCTTCCACATTCCTCTTGGCAGCAACTAACTACCACAGGTGGCTCCCACCAGCAACCCCACTCGTGGTACTGTTTCTCTCTGTTCCTTTTCATGTTTCTCTGACGAGATGCAGTTTAAGGGCCACAGTTAATCCAACAAACAGATCCCAGAGGCTGGGGCCAAGTCAGGGCCAGTGTCCTGTGAGCTTCTTCAGCCCTCGCCCGCTTGCATTTAGTAGAGGCTAATTTAGCATCAGTCCTGCCCGAGACCCAGAAGGCTCTCTCACAGTCCCTGCCTTTTCTTATTCCTGATAAAACACCCCATGACAAAGGCAGCTTACAGGACAGTTTATCAGGGGCTTATAGCTTCAAAGGGTTGGAATTCATGACCCTCATGGTGGGGAGCATGGCAGCAGACACACAGGCATGGCGCTGGGCCAATCATTCAGAGTTTACTTCTTGAGACCAGAGAGAGCTAGAGATAAGAGTACCTGGGAATGGCTTAGGCTTTTGAAACCTCAACTCTACAAGGGCCACAACTCACCTGGACCCTTTCACCAATTTAGGATTAACCATTAAAATACAGGAGCCTGCCGGGCACTGGTGGCACATGCCTTTAATCCCATCACCTGGGAGGCAGAGGCAGGTAGATTTCTGAGTTTGAGGCCAGCCTGGTCTACAGAGTGAGTACCAGGACAGCCAAGGCTACACAGAGAAACCCTGTCTCAAAAAAAACAAAAAACAAACAAACAAAAACAAACAAAAAACACACAGGAGCCAATGGTGACCATTCACATACAAACGGACACAGGTGGCAAGGGTGAAAGTCCTGAAGATTCCAAGTGTTTAGGAAGGATGAGCACATAGGATGGGGGCAACCTATCCTATAGGGTGTTCAAGAAGCAGCAAGACTGTTTGCTAGGCCAGGTGGACCCCAAAGATGGCATCGGAAGGCATATGGTGGGGCCAGAACCTCTGCTACAGTGAAGACTCAGGCCCCAGATCCGCCCATTTGGGGGACTAGTACAGCCTCTGTTTGCTGTCTTGCTCCACTGTCTATGCCCCACCCCCCACTAACCCCCACCCATGTACCTGTGTGCATGTGCATGTCTGTGCATGCGTGTGCATGTATGTCTGCGTGCACTCAAGTGCAACATGAGCTTTGGTTTTTTTTTTTTTTTTTTTTTTTTTT
>JADRCD010193012.1:0-36662 GCA_019843815.1 Montemys delectorum | reverse complement strand
TTCTTTCTTTCTTTCTTTCTTTCTTTCTTTCTTTCTTTCTTTCTTTTTAAAGATTTACTTTATTTATTTTTTGTGTATGAGTACACTGTAGCTGTACAGATGGCCATGAGCCATCATGTGTGTGGCTGCTGTTGAACTCAGGACCACTGCCAGCCCCGCTTGCTCCGGCCCCGCTTGCTCCGGCCCCGCTTGCTCCGGTTAATTCACTGTAGCTGTCTGCAGACACACCAGAAGAGGGCGTCAGATCTCATTACGGGTGGTTGTGAGCCACCATGTGGTTGCTGGGATCTGAACTCAGGACCTTTGGAAGAGCAGTCAGTGCTCTTACCCACTGAGCCATCTTGCCAGCCCTCTCTCTCTCTCTCCCTTTCCCTCCCTCCCTTTCTTTCTCTCTCTTCCTTTCCTTTTTCCTTTCCTTTCCTTTTTCCTTTCCTTTTTCGAGACAGAGTTTCTCTGTATAGCCCTGGCTGTCCTGGAACTCACTCTGTAGACCAGGCTGGCCTCAAACTCAGAAATCCACCTGCCTCTGCCTCCCAAGTGCTGGGATTAAAAGTGTGTGTCACCACCACCCAGCTGATACATGAAATTAATCTTGGCACTCCAGATTGCAGAAGCAGATGAGTCTTGAGTTTAAAGCCAACCTGGTTTATGTAGCAAAGTATAGTGAGCCCTTGTCTCAGAGGGGGGAGGGGGCTACATAGTTTTTGTTTTTGTGAATCTCTCTCTAGTGTTTGTTTGTTTGTTTGTCTCTGAGACATACAGCACAGGGTGCCCTGGTACTGCTATGTAGCTTGAAGCTGTCCTCAAACTCTTGACCTTTCTACTTTCACCTGAGAAGTGCTGGGATTCAGGCAAGCATCACTACTATTCCTGGCTTACAAAATAAGTTGTTTTTCCAGACATGGTTTTCTGCAGCCTTGGTTGTCCTGAAACTTGATCTGTAGACCAGCTTGGCCTCAAACTCAAGAGACCCACCTGCTTCTGCCTCCTGAGTGTTAGTATTAAAGGCATGTGCTATCCCCACTTAGCTTAGAATACAATTTTTATGTGAAATTGTTATACTGAAAAGACTGCAATAATGTATGCTATGGAGATGAACACATGTAATTTTTTTATGAAGATTTATTGATTTATTTTATGTATCTGCATATACCATTGCTCTCTTCAGACACACCAGAAGAGGGCATCAGATCCCATTACAGATGGTTGCGAGCCACTATATGGTTGCTAGGAATTGAACTCAGGTCTTCTGCAAGAGCAGTCGGTGCTCTTAACTGTTGAGCCATCTCTCTAGCCCCCAAATGTTATTTTAATGATGGTAAGGTATATTAATATTCAATCTTAAGTTGAATACACACACTAATACATGTGCTTCCAAACTCTGTATATATAACTTTGAATAGGTAAAAAACCATTAATTTTCATGTTTACTTCTCTATAGTGAATACACATATTTCAAAATATGTTGGACATAAATATTTTTTAATGAATTAAAAATTAGTTTAAAATTATATATAAGCACATAAACTTGCACATGGGATAGTTTCCTTTATTACTCTATTTTATAAATTCTGTGAAAAAAAATCCTGTGAGCACTTGCTGTTTGCCAGGTGTAATCTGAGGCATACACAGAAGACAACAGTGCCTGCTCTTGAGACCACGCTGCTTATCCTCCCCCTAAGATTTTGACCCTTTATAATAACATACTTGCTTATTTCAATGGTTTCATAGGAGCCAAGTTATTTGGAAAAGGTAAATATTTATTAAGCACTACATTCTTACCTGTGCAGACTTAGTGGTTGTTTTAGAAGTCCTTAGAGTTTTCTTATTATAAGCTTTGCCATTCATTTTGATTTTAGAAATAGCAGATCCTCCACTCTTTGCTTTAGAATCTCGAGTAATAATTGTCAGTTCAGGAAAACTTTCCAAAGCATTCTTTAAAATAATGAAGGATAATAACTCACATCAGAAGAAAACTAATCTGAATTCAGCCATTCAAAACTTATACACATAAGCACATACATATACCCATGTGGATAGCTACAGTTGGGATGTAGTTACAAGGTCTTTGTAGTTTTCTTCCACATCGTTTGAATTTCCTTTCCATTCCTTGAATCTGGGCTAATGATATGTCCTAATTTTTTGAGCAACAGTACACCATGCTAATGGAACTCTTACGTTATTATTAGTAATCCCTCTCTGATTGGAAAGTAGGAACATATGCATTCTTCAAAGCTCTTATCACTTAAACCATGTCTAGTACCTTGAACCAGAGGTAAACCAGCTACAGTGGTTTGGACTCTAAATGAAGATGTGGACAGAGGACAGTAAACATAATGGCCGTGTGTCCCGTCTCACTTCTCTTGCTTCCTTGTACTGCATAGAAAGAACTTATGAGATAAGATCCTGAACCAGAGACTGACAATATGCTCTCCACAGACAGGGAGCTACCACTAATGATGCAGTGGCCACCTGGCAGGACCAGTCTGAGTGTAGTTTTTAAAACCCACTGACATTGGTGCCCCTACCTGCTGGGTAAGGCACTGTGACCTGAAAAGCTGCACACAGTAACAGAATGAACCCTGCAGACAAACGGGATGACTTTGACCACAGTTTTCTAAAATTTGAGTTAGCAGCGGTGGTGGCGCACACCTTTAATCCCAGCACTTAGGAGGCAGAGGCAGGTGGATTTCTGAATTCAAGGCCAGCCTGGTCTACAGAGTGAGTTCCAGGACAGCCAGGGCTACACAGAGAAACCCTGTCTCTGAAAAAAAAAAAAAATTGAGTTAGCTAGCAACAGTATGAATTATGACAGTAAGGGGTTAAAAGTGCTGTTATACTTATGATTCAGAATATAATTTAATTTTCCAGATTGACATTTTACAAATTGGTATTGTGAACCTGAAAACAGTACATTTTAAAAACTAGAATTTTTCTTAGTTCTAAGTGTAATGGGAAAGTGAAATATGATAAACATAGTATAACTATTTCTACCTCAAATTACTTGTGCTTTTATCATATACATAGGTACTCTGCACTTAAAAAATACCTTGCTTAAATAATTCTGGATCTAGAACTGCCAATCACAACAAATGAAATTTAAAGAGTAAAAACAGATTTTAAATTATATTTTCCAATGAGGATATAATGCTAAAGATCCTTGAGGGTAAAGACAGAGCAGCACCAACGTTAGAAGAAAGCTTCTAAACATACTCTAAAATTACAGCCTTGGGACTAGAGAGATGTGTTAGTGGTTAAACACCATACTCGGCAGAGGACAAGGGCTGGTTCCCAGCATCCACATGAAGGCTTACAAGTGTTTGTAATTACAGTTCTAGTGGAGGTTGGATGCTGTTTTCTGACCTGGCAGTGTACTGAATGCCTGTGGTGCACTTATATGCACGTAGGTAAGATACACATAAAAGTTAAACAAATCTAAATTAAAAAGGCATCAAGTTTATGATAACATGGGTTGTATAAAGCATTGAATCTGGCTAATGTGTTTTAGCCAAGCATTCTATCGCTCACTAAACTATATGCCCCTACCATATTACGTATTTCTCTAGTTTTTTTTTGTTTTTTTTTTTTTGTTTTTTTTTTTTTTTGTTTTTTTTGAGACAGGGTTTCTCTGTGTAGCCCTGGCTGTCCTCGAAGTCAGAAATCCACTTGCCTCTACCTCCCAAGTGCTGGGATTAAAAGCATGAGCCTCCACACCCAGTTTAGGTTTTCTTTTTTAAAGATAAAATCTTGCTGGGTGTGGTGGTGCACGCCTTTAATAGCAGCACTTGGGAGGCAGAGGCAGGCGGATTTCTGAGTTCGAGGCCAGCCTGGTCTACAGAGTGAGTTCCAGGACAGCCAGGGGTATACAGAGAAACCTTGTCTTGAAAAAATCTTATTATGTAGGCCAACCTAAGCTGGAACTTATGGTCCTCCTGCCCCAACCTCAAGAATGCTGAATTTATAGGTATGATCCACCATGTTCTCATGCTACTAAACATTTTTCTTAGTCTTCTATTTTAAGAATTTCAAGAGGTTCGGAGGGGTGGCTCACACTGACTACTCTTCTATAGGTCCTGAGTTCAATTCCCAGCAACCACATGGTGGCTCACAACCATCTGTAATGGGATCCGACGCCCTCTTCTGGGGTGTCTGAGGAGAGCAATTGTGCACTCACATACATACAATAAATAAATCTTTTTAAAAATATTTCTTTTTTATGTATATGAGCACAATGTCTTTGGAACTCAGGACCTCCAGAAGAGCAGTTGGTGCTCTTAACCTCTGAGCCATCTCTCCAGCCCAAATAAATAAATCTTAAAAAAAAAGAAAAAAGAATACTTAACTTTTCTCACAAACGTACGTAACTACCATCAATGGAGACAATAACAGATCTGCTGAAGTAGGCATAATTGACAGTTCAGGATGTCCTGGGAAGGTTTCTGGATTGAGTAGCTTTTATGATAAAGTTTCTGAGTTCCGATTACCTTTCAGTTCTATATTGCAAGTGCTAAAATATATTAATAGTAAAAACTAGAATTCCTCATCTTGCCTCTACCTGCCAAGTGTTGCGATTATAGGTATGTTCCCACACACCCGGTTAATTTTTTTTTAAATGATTTATTTATTTATTTTATGTATGTGAGTACACATAGCTGTACAGATGGTTGTGACCCTTCATGTGATTGTTGGGGATTGAATTTTTAGGACCTCTGCTTGCTCAACCACACTCACTCAGTCCCTGCTTGCTCTGGGCCAAAGATTTATTTATTATTATATATAAGGACACTGTAGCTGACTTCAGACACACCAGCACAGGGTGTCAGATCTCATTATAGGTGGTTGTAAGCCACCATGTGGTTGCTGGGATTTGAACTCAGGACCTTCTGAAGAGCAGTCAGTGCTCTTATCTGCTGAGCCAACTCACTAGCCCCCAGCTAATCTTTAATTATAGATTCAATGGTAAAGTATAACATTTCTTTAAATTATTTTCAAGATTTAACGTATATGAGGGTGTTGCCTGAATGTTATCTGTATCATGTGTGTAGCACTGGATCCCCGAGACTGGAGTTACAGGTGGGTGTGAGTCACTATGTAGGTGCTGAGAATCCAACCTGGGTCCACTGCTGAATCATCTCTCCATTTCAAAATGTGTAAATTTTTAGAAATTTTAACAGAACTGCATGCATATTTTACACGAAGCACATGCAAGCAAAACACTATCTATACACAGAAAATAAAAATTTGTCTTTGAAAAATATAAAAACCTAAAAGGATCATAAGACTTGAATATGACAGTTTAAGAAAACTACTTATGGGAAACACGAAAAAAAATTATAGGAGGAATATTATATATACATTACTGAAAAATGAATTTAAACATAAAACACACAAACAAAAAGCTAAAAAATATGCTGAACCTATTTATAATGCATAAACAAATCTTGTTATAGTTTTAAAAATTACTGAAGTGAGAATGACTTTAGCTTTTTTTTTTTTTTTTTTTTTTTTTTGGTTTTTCGAGACAGGGTTTTTCTGTATAGCTCTGGCTGTTCTGGAACTCAACTCTGTAGAGGAGGCTGGCCTCGAACTCAGAAATCCACCTGCCTCTGCCTCCCAAGTGCTGGGATTAAAGGCGTGCACCACCACTTAGCTAGCTTTTCTTTCTCTTTGTTTGAGACTGACTGTTCTGAGGCTTGCTAATGACATCATTTAACAGGAAATACCTTGAATGGCTGGTCCAAATGAAGATTCACAAGAAGTCTTTTCCGGTTATCATTCAGCATTCCATCTATTTTTTTCATATGTGGTAAAAGTAGCTCATCTGAAATAATTTATTTAACAAGATAAACAATCAACATAAATATTTGTAACATGCTCCGTTTGATAGGGAACTTCAAACCATCTATATATTAGAAGACATTAAATTTGATGGCTTATGTATAATACAGCTTTCAAAAAATAGGCATTTAATTAAGTTGGAGGGGTAGTGGCACACGCCTTTAATCCCAGCATGCTGGAAGTAGAGGCAGGTAGACCTCTGAGTTTGAGGATAGCCAGGGCTACAGAGAAACCCTGTCTCTACAGACAAATGTCATTTAGCTTTCAGAACAAAGGTCAGCCTGCACAGTCAGTTTATCAAACAAGCAAGAAAGCAGCAGCAACTTTGCACAACAATGGCATCTGTTGCCCTAGTCCTGCTTTTTCTTTCTCTTTTGGAGGGACAAGTCCTGATTACATAGCCAGCTCTGACTGGTTCAGAACATGGTATATAGATCAGGTTAGTGTTGATCCACTTGCTTCTGCTTCTCAAATGCTGGGATTTAATGTGTGCAGCACCATGCCTACCACCTTAACTCAACTAAAACAAAGCAATGATTACTAGGAGGATGATTAACTTCTCTAAATCTCATTTATTACCTAACAAAAGTAATGCTACAAAATACAAACTGGTTTAACATTCCAAGTAATTGAGTATGAATAAGACTTGTTTCTCTGGCTAGTACTGGAGATGGAGCCAGGACTTTGCACATATTAGTTAGGTAAATACCTTATCATTAACTACAATCCCACTCAAAGATTTGTTTGACACTGGGTTTCACTATGTAATCCTAGCTGGCTTAGAACTCAGATATACCTGCCTCTGACTCCTGAATGCTGTGATTAAAGGTGTTTACCACCACACCTAGGTGAGATATTCTTAGTTCATTGGAATCTGAGGCAAAGACAAAGTATAGGAAGAAAAATAATTGTAACCCATGGTCAAAAACGAGTCAGAATGATTATGTTAAAAAAAAGGGAGAGTAGGGCTGATGAGATAGCTCAGCAGTTAAGATCACTGACTGCTCTTTCAGAGGTCCTGAGTTCAAATCCCAGCAACCATATGGTGGCTCACAACCATCTGTAATGAGATCTGATGCCCTCTTCTGGTGTGAAGACAGCTACAGTGTACTTATATATAATAAGTAAATAAGTCTTTTTAAAGAAAAGGGAGAATAACAAAATGACAGAAACAAATTAATAATTTTGGTAACGTAGTAAATAGCTGGGGTTATCAAACTGTTAATTTACCAGCACAGTATTGGCATACATTACATATACCACAATATATAAATAAGTAACAGCAAGCATTAGGGAAAAAAATGTCAAGTACAGCGGCATACACAGAGATACCATGCCTCTGCGACTCAAGTGCTGAGATTATAGTCATGTGCCAATCCCATTTAATCCTGCAGTCTTGTCACTGAATTTAAATATGCAAAGGCTATGTTTGCATTAAAAATTTAGTACATGTCACTAGAGTTCTATAATAATTTTAATTATAGAAATAAAGAAGAAGGCCAGGTGTGGTAGTGCACATCTTTAGTCCCAGCACTTACAAGGCAGAGACCTGGGGATCTGTGAATTCCAGGCCAGCCTTGTCTATACAATGAGACATTGTTTTAAATCAAACAAAAAACCTCAAGAATAAACAACAAAATAAAACAAAAGAGACAACAGTGAGAAAATTTATTTAAACAAAAATTTTTGAATGAGCTTCTTAGCAGGCCATACCGTTGCTCTTTTCTAGGGCTTGCATGGTGTCAGGATCCAGAGCAATGCTAACAAGCAACTCCATGTAACTCTTGAAAGTTTCCTTCATTGCTCTTGTGTTCAGAAAACGAGTGACAGAGGGAGCTGGTGGCTCAAAGCCTAGGATGAATAAGAGACGGGATAGTAATTTTTTCCTTTCTGACAATTTTAATATTGTTTTTCATATCGGTATAAATAAGACTGAAGATACAATTTCTTCTAATTTTCTTTGTTTACAGACAACTCAGGCAGGTTCAGTCAGTAAAGTGTTGGTCGTGAAGCATGAAGATCTGAATTCAGATCTCCACTTACCCACATTTTGTTTGTTTGTTTTTCAGACATGGTTTCTCTATGTAACAGCCCTGGCTGTCCTGGAACTTGATTTGTAGATCAGGATAGCCTTGAACTCAGAGAGATCCACCTGCCTCTGCCTCCCAAGGGCTGGGATTAAAGGCGTGTGCCACCAAGCATGGCATACCGTGCCACCAAGCACGGCACATACTTGTATAGTCCTAGCATTGAGAAGGTAGAGACAGGAGGATCCTTGGAAACGTGCCATTTTTGCCTAATCATTAGGCTCCAGGTTCAAATGGAAGACCCTATCTCAGAAAAGAAAAAGGTAATGAGGAATGAAGGAAGGCACTGGACAGCAACCTCTGGCTTAAACACCCGCATGTCCATCAATACACACACATGCAAGCACACCTAAGCACAGACATAGACAAAAGCATTATAGATGAGTCAGACTGTGGTATGCACTCCTGCAGGGACTGCAGGAAAGGCAGGAGGTCAGAAGTTCAAGTTATCAACAGCAACATACCAAGTTTAAGGCCAGGTACACATAACACTCACATTCATGACAGAGCGTGTTTTATTCTACTGATGCAGGCTTTGCACTTAGCAAGTCTTCAAAAGCATTAGCTTCCTGAGTGCGAGTGCTGAGATTATAGGGATGGGCCATCAGGCCAGCACTGTTACACTTGTAATACAGAACAAAGCCTACACTGGCAGCTTTCTAAAACACAGCCTTGCTAGTAGTAGGGTAGTTTGCACATATAAAAAGCTTCCCACTTAACTGTGAGGCCTGGCACCATAGGAGCATTTGACACATGCCAGGTCAGAGCTAGTTTGTTTGTTTTGTTTTGTTTTGTTTTGTTTTTGACATCCCACACCTTGTCTCTAAGACTAGTAAAGAAGCCAAGAGTTGGCATAGTGATAGGAGGCAGAGGCAGGAGACCTCTGTGAGTTCAAGACTAATCTGGTCTATATAAACTGTACACCAGTTAAGACTACATAGTGAGACTCTTGTTTTAAGAAACCAAGCCAAACCAAACACAAGACATGCACGAAAAAAGATAGTTCTTTTTAATTTCTTTTTGTGTGTTTTTCAGACAGGGTTTCTCTGTGTAATAGCCCTGGCTACCCTAGACTTACTTTATAGGCCAGGCTAGCCTTGGCTCAGAGATCCCTATGCCTCTGAAGTGCTGGGATTAAAAGGGTGCGTCACCACATCCGACTCTCTTTATTTCTCCCCTTAAAATTATTAAAAAATTCTAGTGACATGTATTAGTTTTTAAATGCAAACATAGCCATGCATATTAAATTCTATCTAAGACTGCAGGATTAAATGGGATTGGTGGCACATGACTGTAATCCCAGCACTCAGGAGGCCTCTTAGAGTTCAATAAAGGCCAGGGCTGGAGAGAGCTTAGCAGTTAAGAGCACTGAAGGCTCTTCCAGAGTACTTGGCTGGAAGTGGAATTTTAAGAAAAACTGATGTCCTTTTCTGTCCTCTGTGGGCAGGAGGTCCAAATGGGGTACATATACATAAATACAAGCAAAACCATGATATCTAGAAAATGAAAATAAGTCTTAAAAGAGGACCAAAATTGGGTACTGGAGAGATGGCTCAGTGATTAAGAACATACACTGTTCCTGGGGAGGATGCATTTTGATTCACAGCACCCAAGGTGAGCAGATCACAGCAGATCACTCCAATTCCAAGGGATTCAATGTACCCATTTGACCTCTGCAAGCACTGCACTCAAATGCACAAATGCACATTCTGACACACAGACAAACATGGACAAAACAGACAGACAAGCAGCACATAATTAACAATGTTAAAAATGTCTGTTGGTGCAGGGCAGTGGTGGCACACGCCTTTAATCCCAGCACTTGGGAGGCAGAGGCAGGCGGATTTCTGATTTCGAGGCCAGCCTGGTCTACAGAGTGAGTTCCAGGACAGCCAGGGCTACACAGAGAAACCCTGTCTTGAAAAACAAAACAACAAAAAAATGTCTGTTGGTTCTAACTGACTCTAAAATGAAAACTAGGCTGGGCATGGTGGCTCGCACCCTAGCACTTTGAGGGCAAAGGCAGATGGCTCTGGACTATGTAGTGAATAGTAAATACACAGTGAGAACCACTGCTACAATGCAAGATCTTGTCTCAAAAACAAAAACAAAACAAAACCCTAACACCTGACAGTACTTATCAATGATGAGATGTAGTTGATTCCAGATATAATTTAGAATTCTAGAAAACGTGTACCCACTATTGTAAGCTGAACACAATATTTAAAGGCTCTCTGATAATATCAGTAGTGGCATTACTGCATTATTTGTCCATACTGATGACTGAACTTAGGGTCCCATGCACAATAGACTAGTAAGCCACATCCTAACCCTAAATGTTTTCTTTTTTCGAGACAGGATTTCTCTGTGTAGCCCTGGCTGTCCTGGAGCTCACTCTGTAGACCAGGCTGGCCTCAAACTCAGAAATCCACTTGCCACTGCTTCCCAAGTGCTGGGATTAAAGGCGTTCGCCACCGCTGCCTGGCCTAAATGTTATTTTTTAAATATTCTAAAATAAAACGACCTACATATAAAACTCCTTAAGAAGAAAATTTTAAATGTTGATGTCCTTGGATTTGATTTTAACCACAACAAAATCACAAGAGACAGAATCAGAAAGTTGGGCTATATCAGAATGTAAAACATCTAAAAAGACACCAGATAGTATGGGAATTAATATTTTCAAATCATTCATATAATAAAAGTTTAAAGCCCAGAATATAGCCATTGTTGAAGTGAGGCACATTATAATCTCAGTACTGAAGAGGTAGAGGCAGGGGCATCAGGAATTCAAAGCCATCTTGAGCTGTATAGAATTGGAAGCTACCTTAGGCTACAGAGACCCTGTCTCAAAAAAACAAATTCAACCCAGAGACAAAAAAAAAAAAAAATCAAGAAATCCAAAATTTAACTACAAAAGAACAAGGAACCATCCCAATAATAAGCTAGTAATACAGCTTGGTGGTGGTGGCACATCCCTTTAATCCCAGCACTTGGGCGGTAGAGGTAGGATCTCTGAGTTTAAGACCATTCTGGTCTACAGGTGAGTTCTAGGAGAGTCAGGGCTACACAGAGAAATCCTGTCTAGAAACTGCCCCCCAAAGCAAGTAAGGATTAAAGAGACATTCTTGCAAAGAAGATATACAAATATCCAGTAAGCATTCATAGTCAATTAGGTAAAAGCAAGTCAGAAGCACAATGAAGTTGGGCAAAAAGCAAAACCAGTTAAAAAAAAAAAAAAGCACCAGCTACAAGCCTGATAACTTGAGTTCAATACACAGGATACACACTGCAAAGGAGAGAACTGACTGTCCTAACTTGTCCTTTAACCTCCATGTATAGTATTGCATGTGCTGTTAACACAGATGAACCGTGAAAACATGCTAAGTCAAAAGCCCCAAACGCAAGAATATGGTTCCATGTGTATAAGAAAATTCAGGCAAAAGAAAAAAAAAGAAAAAGAAAAAGAAAAAAAAAAAAAAGAAATCCTGTCTCAAAAAACAAACAAACAAACAAACAAACAACAACAACAAAAGGTGGGTCAGCAAGATGGCTCAGAGGCTTGTAGTGCTTTTTTTGGGAGCATGGTTGTTCAAGTTCAATTGCACCAACACACATCATGCACACACTCACACAATAATATACAAACAACACAATGAATTGGGGGAAAAAAAAAAAGGTTGGGGCGGGGGGAATGGAGAGATGGCTCAGTAGTTACAAGCACCAACTGTTCTTCCAGAGGTCTTTTTTTTTCGAGACAGGGTTTCTCTGCATAGCTCTGGCTGTCCTGGAACTCACTCTGTAGACCAGGCTGGCCTCGAACTCAGAAATCCACTTGCCTCTGCCTCCCAAGTGCTAGAATTAAAGGCGTGCACCACCACTGCCCAGCTCTTCCAGAGGTCTTAAGTTCAATTCCCAGCAACCACATATTGGTTCACAACTGTAATGGGATTTGATGCCCTCTTCTGGTGTGTCAGAAGACAGCTATAATGTACTGATATGTATCAAATAATTCTTAAAAAAAAAGGGGGGGGGTTACCAGCAACTGGAGTAGGGAGAAATTCATTACCTAATGATTACGCATTATTTATTTGGGGTGATAAGATTTAAGGGAAGGGGCTAGAGAGATGGTGCAGTGGTTAAGAGCACTGGCTGCTCTTCCAGAGGAAGTGAGTTCAATTCCCGACTCCCTCACACATGCATGAAAAATACCAATGTGCACTTAAAAAAACAAAGTTATGGGAATAAGTAGTTTTTGATAGTACCAAAATAATTTAATTAATGCTACCGAATAACATACACTTAAAATAACAGATATTAAGCAAAACCTTTTAAATATAAAAAAGGAAACATTAATGTTTACAATATCTTCCTCCCCAAGCCATGATGCAAGAAACATGGACTCAGAGAACAAGAGGCACTAGGAGATATTAACGTAACAGAGCATGAGCAGGTCAAGACTACAATTGTTGGGGCTAGAGATGGCTCAGTGGTTAAGAGCACTTGTTGCTCTTGTAGAGGACCCAGGTTTGTTCTCAGCACCCACAGGGTCATTTACAACCATATGTAACTCAGTTCCAGGAGATCCTATGTGCCTTCTGGCCTTGAAGGTACCAGGCACACACATGGCATATATACATATATATATATATATATACACACACACACACACACACATACATACACACACACGCATACATGCAGGCAAAATACTCGTATACATAAATAGCAAAAAGTGTAACTGTCAGGTTTATGCATCAGTGTAATTATCTGAGAAGACAGTTACATTGTCTTCCCAACATGCTCTCTTCATATTCTAAACCAAACTAACACACAGTAACTAATGGAATGTAGATAAATATAAAAATAGAGCCAATTGTGTTAATAAGTAATAATTGATCACTTAAAATTATTTTATATATTATTTTAATTGCTACTTAGTAAACCTAAATAGAATTGAGCCTATTTGGAATCCTCAAAGCACTTCAGGACTATAATAATATTCTGAAGAAAAGAAAAAATTACCACCATATAGGCCAGGTGTGGTGCCAGATGCCGTAATCCCAAGCACTTTCAAAGCAGAAAGAAGCAAGTGGGTCTCTGAGTTCAAGGCCAGCCTGGAGTTCGAGTTCCAGGATAGCTAGGACTACATAGAGAAAGTCTCAAAAAACGAAATGAATGAATGAGTGAATACAGAAATACATATATATATATATATATACACACACACACACACACACACACACACACACACAAACACCATAAGCATGTACACAGTTTAGTGGGCAAAGATACCCACTGTGTTCCCTGATGATTGGAGAGATTACTGGATCTGCAGTAGTCTCCTCTGACCTCCACGTGTGCCATGGCATATGTACACTTACATATGCATGCACACAGGCAAGCATATACACAAACCCTACATGTGAAAATAAAATAAAATCACCAGCATGGGAAGACAACTCATATTATAGTTAATTGTCTTAAAGGTCTGAACACGCTGCTTAAGAGTGACACCTAGTGGTCTGCCATGTTACTTATGCAAGGAAATTTGTCCTTTTTACCTGAGAGTATAATTACAAATTAAGAACACAAGTCCTCCTATTCTAAGCAGTAAGCACTGATAATGGCAAAAAGTACAATAAGGCTTTAAATATATATAGTAGGTAGTGAGCTACATTGTAATACTAATATATATGCTTCTACCTTGAATATTTAATTCACACTTACTTATCTTGTATGTGTGCATATATTGCACTATTTACAGGTCAGAGGACAACAAGAACAAAACTACCCACACCCTTAATCCAAGCACTCAGGATGCAGAGGCAGGAGGATCTCTGAGTTCCATGACAGCCTGGTCTACATCGTAAGCTCCATGACAACCAGGACTCCTTAGAGAGACTGTCACCAAACGAAACAGAACACTTTCCATCATTCTCCTCTCTCATTCCTGTTTCCACTACAGGTTCTGACACCATTTTTGCCTGAAACCGGTCTAATAATGTTGCTTTTACTTGAGTTCCTCCAAAAACTCTCCTTTGTTTATAGAGGTTCCAGTTTCTCAGCTTTAGCTTGGGTTCAACAGCCTTCCATTTTCCCTTTATCTTCCTTTGTCATTACTGTTATGTTTTAGAAGAATGAGAGTCAGTAAAATTTCCTCAAGAATCATATGGAGGATAGTTTTAGTTTTTTCTGGTCACATAGTCTCTGTACCACAACTCAAAACTGCAACTATATGAAATCATGTATTTCCAAACAGTATCTATGGGGCTGTAATCCAATAAATTATCCATTAAAGTTGGGTAGCCATCAGATATGTCTGTAAGCAAGTCTGTCAACCTGTCCTCTGCTGAATTGTTTGAAGTTTCTTGTACATATTATACTCCATGCTTTGATAGCTAATGTAATGAGTGCTGTATATTCCTGCATTGCACATGTTTTAAACTCTAATATGGCACATATTGATATATATTAATGTGGCATATATGTTATCATTTTATACTAACTGTAGTTTGGATTGTTTCATCCTAGATTTGTTTCCTTTTGTCTTCTGGAATAGACACAGATGTAGAATTTGGGGAATACAGGATTTTTCCTTTAAGGTTTATTTACTTTTGTTTATGTGTACATGTGTGTGCATCCCTGAGTTTATGTGTACCAGGAGTGTGCAGGAACTGGAATTATATGACATTGTGAGTTGACTGATGTGGATGCTGGGAACTGCCTACATCCTCTTGGCCACTGAACCATCTCAGCAGCGTGAGGACTGGTAACCCCTAGACTTAGTAGATAATTGGTATTCCTTAGGCTTGAACACACCAAACTGCCTTTCTTGATTTACAGAGCTCCATGTGTAGGCTAAAGGTGTTCTGTAGGGTGTGGTTTGTACACAGCATAATGAACATTGTACAGTAGCATCAATCTGTATCAAATCTGATCAATCTGTATTAAATCAGATCTGAACTGCTACCATCATCATCCCCCTGCATTCCTGCACACCATCTTTTTTTTTGTTTTGTTTTGTTTTTTGAGACAGGGTTTCTCTGTGTAACCCTGGCTGTCCTGGAACTCACTCTGTAGACTAGGCTGGCCTCGAACTCAGAAATCTGCCTGTCTCTGCCTCCCAAGTGCTGGGATTAAAGGTGTGCGCCACCACTGCCCGGCCTGCACACCATCTAAAAGTATCGAAATTCTGACTTCTTGGGGAACTCACCCTCATCCTCACTACTGCTAGAACGGACCTCAGGAGATGATTCAGACTGTGATGATGAAAATTCTTCCTTCCATTTCTTCCTTTTCTTTGGTGGTGGCTCAGCCTTTATTTTGATCTGTTTGGCTTTGGGTTTTGAAGAAGGGGCTTTTGTAGTTGTAGTTTTTGATACTGGTGGGTCAGAAGTTTTATTGATACTACTTGGCTTAGATGGAATACTTCTGCAATGTTAAAACAAATTTTATTAAAACCATTACATCTTTTAAGATTTAAAAAAAGATTTTTGTGATTAATAAGAAAAGATTAAACATGCTCAGTCCAACACCTCCAAAATAAAGTCATGTGCTGTATACAAATAAATGACTCCCATAGCATTTTCATGAAATAGATTGAAACTGGTACTCTATGTTCAATTATTAAGGGGCTATTAACTCAATCTTTATAGCTACCAAACTCCTTGTAGATTCACTTTCCAGAGAATATGAGGATGGAACTCTAGCTCTGATGTTCTAGTGGTTACTAAGTTCTGATGTAGAAATACAAATGCATCCGCCTGAGACCTCTGAAGATTTGTCTGATGCTAAATCTAAATATCTGTGTGGTTAAATTCCTTCATGACAACTGGACCAGCGCTTGAAAATAGGCAGTATTCTCAGTTAAACCAGACCCACGGATGACAGCAGACTTGACTGGAGTGTCTAGGGTCATACCCATATTCTAATACCTATCACAGAGTCATACCATTACCTTCCAGATTCATGCTAAAGACAACCCAGGCACACTGATCAATGATAGGAATTCTACTGTGTGCTGACTTGATAATGCATACGTCTGTGTGTCCCCTACCCCCAATTATCTTGCTGTAACCTTGACATTCATTTATTTCTTTCACTCTATTGATGGAAAAGAGAGTTTCTGAGAGGTTCTGTCACAAAGAGCTAGATTCAATAAACTTTGCACCTTCTGCTTTTTCCATTTTACTAACGTGACACCAAAAGGTACCAAGCAAAGAAGGTACCTATTCCATCAGAGAGCCACTAGCTTTACAATGCCCACCTCATTCTTTGAAAAGGATTTACCTACTGCAAAAGGTACTGCAGCATTCTCAGTCTTTAACTGACAAGATAGATCCTTTAAACAATAATAATACCCAAATAAGCCCATAAGTACATAAAAAAAAACAAATACCTGATAGTTTGTGAAGGCTTATTTCTTGGCTTTTTGGAACATACTCTGACATATTCCTTTTTATTTGCATTTTCAATGAACTTCACATATATCCTTTTGTATTTAGTTTTTGCATCTCCAAAATACCCAAGATACTAAAGAAAAAAGTATTTTAATTACACACTTATATAATCTACACATAAATATTATGCTGTTAAGTTCACGGCCACCCATCCTTTATATTTTCCAAAATATATCCATAACCGGACTAGTTTTATCCTGATTTTAATAATTGGCAGGTAGAGAGTAGGAGAGAAGAGGAGGGGGAGAGACAGATAGGCTGACAGACAGACACAGAGACAGAGCAAGAGCACATGAACATGTATGAGTGAGTGCTGGTACTTGAGGAGGAGTTGGAGTTACATCAAGTTGTGAGCTTTCTACCATGAACTCAGGTCCAGTTCAAGAAAAGTATGCGCTATTAACTTCAGCAGAGCTATCATCTCAGCTCTATTACTTAATTTCACTTATTTACTTATGTTAAATTTTATACACATATATCTGTGTGGGTATGTGCATGTGAGTGCAGGTGTCCTCAGTAATTAGAAGAGGGCATAGGATCCCTAGAGCTGGAGTTATCCCACCTGCCATGTAGATCTTAGGAATGGAATCTAGGTCCTCTGCAGGAGCAGCCAGTACTGTTATCAATCAAAAATGTCAATACATCTGACCCCACCTCCGTTCATCCAAGGGTCAGCTTAGAAAAGTGGATAGAATCAAGCATTTCACTTACACTGTTTGTAGCTGCAAATTCTCTTTGCCCATCTCGAATTTCAGGAACAAATTTCTGTAACAAAGCTTTCTGTACTTTCCAAATAGCTGGGGGCTCTTTTCCTGTATTTAAAGCCTCCTATAATAAGCAGAATTAATTACATTTAGGAAAATATCAACATGCTTATAGACTGTTGCTGTGAGTAGGAATCTTATTTAAGGTCTACCTTAACTTTTCTCTCTCTCACCCCTCTCTCTCTCTTTTGGTGGGTAAAGTAGGGAGTTGAGGAAGGGTCTCTATGTTGCCCTGGCCGTCCTGGAATCTGCATGCAGATCAGGCTGACTTTAAGCCTACAGAGATTGGTATTAAGGGTCTGCCTGCTGAATGATGGTATTAAGGGTATGTACAACTAGCCCAAGCATAACTTTTAATTTCCTATCTATTTATGTCTGAATTTCTACAATAACACCCCCCCCCAAAAAACCCTTGTGGAAATGACATCAAATCAAAAGCCTTGATTAAACATGCTAATAAAGGGGGTAGGGAGGGAGTTGTTGATATATGGATAAACTTGACTCCTAAAAATGATTCTATTCAGTTACTGCTTCAGTTTTCTCCGCCCAAAAAGGAGCTCACTGACATGAAACCCATCCCTTCTAATTAACAAAGATGACCTGGAGAAACTGCTAGTGGTATTATCTTCTCATCTGTGCAGTTTTATAACATCTAAAACAAATATCCTACAGTTGTAATAGGAGTTAACTGTCAATGGTAGGATCATAGACAGTGTGAATGTTACAGTCTTCCTTGTTCTAATTCCTTTGTTTTCCATCTCAACTTAAAAACAATGGCAGAAAAAACAAACAAACAAAAATCTAAAAATATGTTAAGTATAGCTAGCTAGCTAGGTACACTGGCTCAACCTGTTATCCCAACACTTGGAAGGTTGAGTCAAGAGAACTGCCAGTATTTCAAGGCCATCATGGAATTAAGAAAAAAAAAAAGCATCAGGCTATGTAACAAGAGCCTATCTAAAATTAACCAAAATAAGTGTGACTGAGATTAATTTTATATGAATTGTACCATTCTACTCATAGTGCTATAACTAAAGCTCTAAAATTAAATCCAAATTCATGTTTATTTTAGTTCTGTTATTTTCTTTAAATTATATAAACATTTTCTAATATCCCTAATAATGTATTTAGTTCAAAGTCTTAAAAAAAATTAACAACAGTGCTATAATTTGGACTTAAGCTGTAGCATAATTGGTAAAGTGATTGCTTAGCTGCAGCAGTTGCATTAGGCTCTTCACACCTGGGAAGAGTCACTCACCTTACAGGTCTCTGTACAAGGCCCTGATTCAGTCTTAAGGACTGCATAAAACTGTAAGATGGTGCATGCATGTAATCCCAGAATTTCGATGGTAGAAAGCAGAGGAACAGAAGTTCAAGGCCATCCTCTGCTTCATAGCATGTTCACATGGGGTCAGCCTGAACTACATGAAACACCAGTCTCAACAAACATCTGCTGGATGTGATAGCCTTTCCACAGTGCCAACCTGAGCTACAGAGTAATAGGCTAAATAAATTAATTAAATTATAAATATGACATTCAGTCCAACCTTATCAAACACAGTAACAGGATACTCATAAACTTTTTAATGTTGTATAATGCAAGTGCGCCACTGAAATCATCATGAAAACACAAGCACTCCAGCTGCATTAGGCTCTTCACACCTGGGAAGATTCACTCACCTTAAAGGTCTCTATGTCTTCTATCTTTACAACAAACTCATCACGCTCCCTGTATTGACCTTCACCTCCACTTTCAATATTTTCCTCATCTGTAAAACCTTCTATTGCAACTGTGTCCTGTCCTTTCGCCAACTTGTCTGAAGGAAGACTATCAAGTTCGATGGCTGTGGGGGGTTCTGTGGAGCTGGCATTTTCCACAGTGTTGACAGCTAATGAAGTCAAATGAAAGTCTTGTTTAACTGTTCCAACAATAGTGGAGGGAGTGGGAGCAACACCAGCAGTCTCAGCAGATGCACCAGGAGTTGCCACAGGTAGAGCTTCTGAAACTAAACCACACAAACAGGACCAGTGACAAATATTTAAATAGTTATATGTTTTGGGACATATAGTCTGAGACATTAGCATAAGTTATTTTTGCAATCAGTTGCTTGGAAACAATACCGTAGGAAGAAATTGAGGAATGGTTATTAATTCAAGAATCAGAGGTGCAAACTGAATACATATAAGAAGATTGCAGTGCAAACTTATAGCTGTGACCTAGCTAATCTTACCTCAAACTACATTACATACATCAAAGATAATTTCAAAAGACAGAGACACACAAAAAAATGATAACAAATAAGGAAGGATAATTGGATATGAAAAAGAAAAGAAGCCGGTGGTGGCACACACCTTTAATCCCAGCACTTGGGAGGCAGAGGCAGGCGGATTTCTGAGTTCGAGGCCAGCCTGGTCTACAGAGTGAGTTCCAGGACAGCCAGGGCTACAGAGAGACTCTGTCTTGAATGCTTCCCCCCTCCCCCCCCCCCCAAAAAAAAGAAAAAGAAAACAAACAGGCTGGAGAGCTGGCCCACTAATTGAGAGAGCACTGGATACTTTTCCAGAAGACCCTGGAAAGACCTCCAGCACCTCCTTAGCCCTTCACAGCTGTCTCAGCTGCAGGAGACCCGAAGCCTCCTCTTGCTTCCATGGGCACTGGGTGTGTATATGGTACAGACTAACATGCAGCCACCCCCTCCATATACACAAAAAACCCCAAACACTTTAAAACTGCACCAGAAACTACTAAAATAAAGTAATACTATGAATTTGATGAAATAAACTTCTAGAAAGACACAAACTACTAAGAACTCAAGACAAACAAAAATATGAATAAACTTAGTCAAATAAAAAAGTGAAAATTAAAAAAAAATCATTCTTTAAAGAAAAAGCACAAGCCCCAGAGACTGCATTGCTAAACTCTACCAACAATGAAAGAACTAATACTTAATGTCTTAGTCAGGGATTCTATTCCCGAACAAACATCATGACCAAGAAGCAAGTTGGGGAGGAAAGGGTTTATTCAGCTTACACTTCCACATTGCTGTTCATCACCTAAGGAATTCAGGACTGGAACTCAAGCAGGTCAGGAAGCAGGAGCTGATGCAGAGGCCATGGAGAGATGTTACTGGCTTGCTTCCCTTGGCTTGCTCAGTTTGCTTTTTCATAGAATCCAAGACTAAGAGCCCAGAGATGGTACCACCCACAAGGGGCCCTCCTCCCTTGCCTTACAGCTGGATCTCAAGGAGGCATTTCCTCACCTGAAGCTTCCTTTTCTATGATAACTCCAGCCTGTGTCAAGTTGACACACAAAACCAGCCAGTAACTTAATAAACTCCAAACTCACTTTATGAGGGCAGAGTATCACTACGTAGCCTGAGCTGGCCTTGATCTCAAAGAGATCCACTTGTCTCTGCCTCCAGAGTATTGGGATTAAAAGCACGAATCACCTTGCCCAACAATACAGTGTTATTCCAATAATAAAACTAGACAACATAATTGCAGTAATAATAGTAATAATGACAAAACTAGGTCAATATCCCTAATGATATAAACACAAAATTCTTTAGCAAAATCCAGTGAATATATCATATAAAGAGTTCTACAAGGGATAGTTGTAGCTCAGTGGTAAGAGTCCGTTCCATTAGGCACAAGACATGTCAATCCATAGCATAAAAATAAATAAATAAGAACAAATACATAAGTAAAAACATTATTGTAACCAAGTATTATCTCTTAGGAATATAATTCACATAATACACTATGTTAGTGGTATAATGGGAGAGAAAAAAGAATCACAGGATCATCAACAGGCATAAGGAACAAGGTAAAAGTTCCACTCCACTCTTTCATAGGTGGCTGTTGGTTGTTCTGATACAGATGTTTGTTGAAAACATACATATTTTGCCAGTTAGTGCTTTATCAGCTTTGTTGAAAGTCATTTGGACACAAATGCATAGATGTTTGCCAGGCAAAGACAAGCATATCTCTGAGTTCAAGGTTTGCTTGGTCTACACAGTGAGTTCTAAGACAGCCAGGGTTATGTAGAGAAACCTCATGTCAAAATAAATAAACAAATAAATAAATACCAACAAACACACAAAACTTCACCACACAACACAAATGAGAAACACGCACTCAGAAGGTGGAGGCAGAGAGATTAGTAGTTCAAGGTCATCTGCTGTATAATGAGTTCCAAGCCAGCTTAGGATACATGAGGCCCTGTCTCAAAACAAAGGAAGGATGTAAATAAATACATTAAAAAACAAAACACCCAAATTATTAATATTTTTTTTTGGACACAGGGTCTTATGCAAACCTAAGTAGACCAAACTAGCCTTGGACTCACAGAGATCCACCTGCTAGGGCCTTAAATACTGAGACTTAACTAAAGCACCTGTCACCACACCTGCCTGGCTTCCAAAAGAACATGTAATTACTAAATACATAAAGGGGAACAAATGTAGCAATAATATATACTATGGTCCTAGTAACATTAAAGATGAAACTTTAAAACTAAGTGCAATGAGAGATGGCTCAGAGGTTAAGAGCACTGACTGTTCTTCCAGAGTTCCTGAATTAATTTCCAACAATCACATGGTGGCTCACAACCATCTGTAATGAACTCTGATGCCCTCTTCTGGTTTGTCTGCAGACAGTGACCGTGTACTCATAAGCATAAAATACACGGGTGTAAAAGCTAAGCAACTGACTTAGTGGGAATCTCAACAGGTCATGTGGTGCATTTAACTTCCTATGTATTTGCTTTCTAGACAATAGCATTATGAAAAGTCTTCTTTCTTATCCACACAGCCACTTCCCATTGCTTTCAATGCTCCCCTGTCTGCTCCAAGTCAATGTCCATTCAGTTTACTTTCTTTTTTTTTCTTGGTTTTTCGAGACAGGGTTTCTCTGTGCAGCTCTGGCTGTCCTGGAACTCACTCTGTAGACCAGGCTGGCCTTGAACTCAGAAATCTGCCTGTCTTTGACTCCCAAGTGCTGGTATTATAGGCTTGCGCCACCATCGCCAGGCTCAGTTTACTTTCTATCTAAGTACTTGCTTTGTATCCTTCCTCGATAAACTTAGTTTTTGAAATTACTAGTGTTCAGGAATCATGGATAGCTTACACAATGTCTGCACTTTCAAATTTATGTAAAACTTACTATTTTGCTTTGTATATTGAAATATTTCCATATATGATTTATGCTGCTATAAGAAAAAAGTTCCAAAAGAAAAGAAATGGAAAAATAGATTTTAAAATGCTACCAGTAACGCAATACCTTTAGTCTCAGCACCTGGAAGGCTCCTGAGGGCTCTGGCAGACCCAAGCATGACAAACATAGTCCAGATGGGTTTTGCCTTCACCTTTCCCCTTCCGTCTTGCTAAAAACCCTTACATTACACAGTCCTAAAGCCACCTACCAAGGTTTATTTCCTTATTTAGCAACTTTCTCCTCCTGAGGCTGACCAGCAAGTTTTAGCTATCAAAGTACTTTAGTCTAACAATCAGCCGGACAGTGGGCACTTGGGAGGCAGAGGCAGGCGGATTTCTGAGTTCGAGGCCAGCCTGATCTACAGAGTAAGTTCCAGGACAGCCAGGGCTACTCAGAGAAACCTTGTCTCGAAAAACAAAACAAAACAAAACAAAAAACAAAACAAAACAAAAAAAAACAATAAAACAATCAAAAGCCCCCTTTTGGCCTACCTATTTAACATGTCCAATTAAAATTAAACATCTCATCCTAATATAGGGTTTCCCCGTGTTCCTTTATAAACTACCATATGCCCATGTCTCTTTCCTTTCTGTCCAGAAGCTTGTTTTGCCCCTTTTCTCTTCTCCCCCATCCTCTATCTCCTGTCTTTGTCCTTTGTTCCCTGCCCTTTGTCCCCCTGGGACAAATAAACCTCCTTTGTGCTAATAACTTGTTCTTGGTGAGTCCTGTGCCAATTTCGGTCCTTTTAGATCCCTATGAGTTTGAGGCCAGCCAGGGATCCATAATAAGACCTTGCCTCAAAATAATAAATAGCTAAAATGTTAGAAAAACTGTAAGTATAATCTCAAAAGAAAAAAATATGCACTCAATCACATAAGTTCAAAATATATCAAGTAAATTCTGAGGATACAAGTTAGTGGTAAATTAAGTACTAGCCTAGCATGTGCTAAGCCTTGGGTTCTATCTTCAATATTGCAAAAATAAGTATGTAAAAAAATGACAAAGAAAAAGATAATATGCAATTTCCTAAGTATATAATCCAATCTTAAAATCACAAACATGAGCTGGTGAGATGGCTCAGCAGGTAAGAGCGCTAATTACTCTTCCGAAGGCCCTCAGTTCAAACCCCAGCAGCCACATGGTGGCTCACAACCATCTGTAATGAGATCTGATGCCCTCTTCTGGTGCGTCTGAAGACAGCTACAGTGTACTTACATACACTGTATGTATGTCTCTCTCTGTATGTGCATGCATGTTACAGGGCTTATTTAGAGGAGTTCATTCTCTCAGTCTACCTTTATATATGTTCTAGGATAGAACTCAAATAGTCAGGCTTCTTTTGTAACCACCTCATCTGCCTTCCTGAGAAATTCTAGTACTCTAAGAATACATGTTTACTTTCTTTTGAAATTATTTATGTTCCTAAGATTTGGGTAGGTGGGTGAGTCACTATATAGCTATGGTTGTCCTGGAACTTACTATGTAAAACAGTCGGGCTTCAAACTCACAAAGATCTGCCTACCTCCACCTCCTAAATTCTGGGATTAAAGGTGTGCAGCACTATACCTGCTAGGTTTAGAAAGAATGTGAAAGACTTGAGTAATAACAGAAAGTAGGATTTGCTTGTACTTTATAGTCATGGAATATTTACCAAGCCACTCAGAATCATAATATTTTCAAGGGTGTGGTAGGGTATCTTGATCCCAGCACTTGGGAGACAGAGACAGGTGGATCTCTGTGGAGTTCGAGGCCAACTTATTCTACATATGAGTTCTAGACAGCCAGGGATACACAGTGAGACCTGGTATCAAAAAAGATTTTTTTTCATAACATTTTAATGTAGACATCTGAAATGAAGCTAGATAAAATAACAAGGTACCATTTAATAGAAAAACAATGTTTGACCATTACTCATAGCTCTTTGGTTAAAAAAGAAGTCAATGAAGCTGGAAAGATAAAGGTAGTGGGCATAAACAGACATATACACACAAGCAAAACACCCATACACACAGAAGGTAAAAAAATAAAAATGAAAATATAACCTGAAGTAACAAAACATTTAAAAATAGATTGTTATAAACACAATTAAATGGGATATGGCCAGAGTATGGTACAATGAAACGTAAAAGCTTAAGTATCATTCAGAAAATAAAATAATAAGTAAGTACTAAAGTCAAGAACCAAGGAGAATACCAAAGGAAAACAAGGGAAAGAATTAAGATGTTGAAATTAAGAAAACACAGGATTAAAACTCCAGTTTGTTACAGTCACTATTACAATCCCAATCATCTAGCTGAGGAAGCAGCCACGCTGGCAGAGTGCTTGCTCAGCTTGTACAAAAACCTTGGGTTTCATTCTCAACATTGCTGGGGGGGTGTGTACTCAGGAAACAGTCAGGGAGATCAGAAGTTCAGGTCATCTTTAGATACATGACAAATTTAAAAAGATCAGTTTAGAATACAAGAGGCCACACCTAAAAACTAAACAACCAAAATAAAAACTCCAATATATTTAGTAATATTCTGCAAAGAAATAAAAATGGAAAATCCCAAAAATCCATGCAGAGCATAAAGATCCCCAATAGCAAAACAACTCCTGAGCACAAGTAGCAAGGCTAGAAATAACCCAATCCTGATGTCAGATCACACTAACAAAAACATGGCACTGGCACAAAAATAAACTCAGGAATAAGCCCGCAGTTGAAGTGATCTGATTTTCAACAGATGTGCTAAAAACATTCACTGGAGAAAGGACAGCCTCTTCAAGAAATGGTGCTGGGAAAACCAAATGTCCACATTTGGAAGAATAACTAGATAACTATTTTTTAGCTATAGAAAATGAATTCACCGGCGGTGGTGGCACACGCCTTTAGTCCCAGCACTTGAGAGGCAGAGGCAGGTGGATTTCTGAGTTCGAGGCCAACCTGGTCTACAGAGTGAGTTCCAGGATAGCCAGGGCTATACAGAGAAACCTTGTCTTGAAAAACCAAAAAAAAAAAAAAAAAAAAAAAAGAAAGAAAGAAAGAAAGAAAAAAAAGAAAATGAAATCACGGCAGATCAAAGAGCTTAACTGAAACATGAAACTTTGAAATTATTACAAGAAATAAAGCATAAAGAAAACATCAAAGGCAGGTGAGATGGTTTAGCAAAGTCACTTGCCAAGCTTGGCAACCTGAGATCAATGTTTGAGGGAGAACCAAGTTGTTCTCTGAAGCAAGATGACATGCGTGTGCTCCCTCCAAACATGCATATACAAAATAAATGTAATTAAACAAACAAACCAGAAAGACAGACAGACAGAAAAAAGGACAACACACTTCACCACCCAGTAACAGGTTAGGGCTTGAATGAGAAGAAATGACAAGCAGGCCTATGCAGAACTAAGCAAGACCACTACAGAACGGAAACAACTCAAGAGTAAAGAGCCAACCTAAAGAATGAGCGAAAAGGCGTTTTCTCAGTTTCTTTACTTTCAGCAGTTAAGAGCACTGGCTGCTTTTCCAGAGGATCTATTTCCAGCATCCACATGGTGGTTGACAAGTGTTTGTAACTCCAGTTCCCAAAGATCCAATGCCATCTTCTAAATGAGCATCGGGCACACACGATAGGGTACACATATATACATTTAGTCAAAACAATCATCATATAAGATAAAAGTAAATTAAAAAAAAAAAAGAATGGGCTTTTACCAGTAATCCCTATAATCCCTGGAGGGATTAATATGTAAAATGTAAAAATAATTCTAAGATTTTAAATTTTACTTTATTGTATTTTCTGTATATGAGTGCTTCTCTATATGTATGTATGTGTGTGTGTGTATGTGTATATATATTTATATATGTACCATGTACATGCTTGGTACCCATGGGCATCAGATCCCCTGAATGGAATTACAGGTGGTTGTCAGTCACCACATGGGTTCAAGGAATTGAATCCAGGAAGAGGAGCCAGTTATTTTAATTGCCCTCTCTGAGAATTATTTAAACAGTAATAAATAAATAAAATTAAAATTTTAAGCAAAAAATGAAACAATGAACTGGATAGTTCTGAAAAGTATAAACAGCCCGTCCATATATGAAAAAATGCCCGAAATCCTTAGCCATTCAGAAAATGCAAATTAAAGCTACACTGAGACTATCTCACCAGTCAGAATAGCTACTATATTAAGAAATAGAAGCTGGGCATGGTATCGCACGCCTTTAATCCCAGCACTTGAGAGGCAGAGGCAGAGGCAGGTGGATTTCTGAGTACGAGGCCAGTCTGGTCGACAGAGTGAGTTCCAGGACAGCCAGGGCTATACAGAGAAACCCTGTTTGAAAAAACAAAACAAAACAAACAAACAAACAAAAAAAAGAAATAGAAACTGTTTTTTTTTCTTTTCTTTTTCTTTTTTTAAAGTTTATTTATTTATATAAGTACAGTGTAGCTGTCTTCAGACACACCAGAAGAGGGCATCAGATCCCATTACAGATGGTTGTGAAGCTACTATGTGGTTGCTGGGAATTGAACTCAGGACTTCTGGAAGAGCAGTCATTGCTCTTCCCCACTGAGCCATCTCTCCAGCCCCTACATTAAGAAATAAACAAGCCAAGTGTGGTCATGGACAACTGGATCCAAGCACTTGGTAGTCTGACAAATGCCCAGATCCTGTCTCAATAAACTAAGAGACAGACAAAGGGATTAGGGAGAGAGGAAGGAGACAAAAGTCAGATAAGAGCGCTTGCGCGCCTGCGCCTACACACACACACACACACACACACACACACAGAGTGGGGTGGAGAAAAAGAAAGTTACATGAACAAAATCACATGAGGGATTTAGAATAGGACTTAGGAACACTACAGTGCTCTTTGCAACTGGGAATATATACTAGTGTTAATAAAACCACAAAAGAAATCAAGATTGGGGCTGGAGAGATGGCTCAGCTGTTAAGAGCACCGACTGCTCTTCCAAAGGTCCTGAGTTCAAATCCCAGCAACTACATGGTGGCTCATAACCATCCGTAATGAGATCTGATGCCCTCTGGTGTGTCTGAAGACAGCTACAGGGTACTTTCATATAATAAATAAATAAAATCTTAAAAAAAAATTAAAAACCTCCATGAAACTAAAACTAGAACCATACGATCCTACTATACCTCTCCTAGATATCTGCCTGCAAATACACCAGTCAGAACATAACAGGAATCAGTACTCATGACAATTTTAGATCTACTCACAAGAGCCAAGAGATAAAACTAGAGTAGATGTCCACCAAGAGATGGTGGGGCAGTGGCACACTACTTTAATCTTGGCACTTGGGATGCAGAAGCAGGTGGATCTCTGTGAGTTTGAGGCCAGTCTGGTCTATGGAGCTAGTTCCAGGACAGCCAAGAATGCAAGAAGAAAGCTTGTTAAGGAGGGAGAGAGGGAGAGGAGCAGATGAAGGAGATGTGGCATATACAATGGGGTTTTACCAGTGAGGTAACAAGATAGCATAGACTTATGTTTATACCAAAGATTATAAAAGGTTTATTGTATAAACCTAAAAAGAAACAGAATAGCAAAATGCAAAGCATTCTGAAATGGGAGGGACTTAAAACCTTAATAGGATTGTCCACACCCACAATAATACCTTAACATCTAAATACTGTCTGACTTCATGCTGATTTTCCTGTAGCATAAAATGAATTACAGTCATAATTTTGGAATTTTGGTACACAGAAATAATATAAGAATGTGTCTTTGTTTTAATCCCAGGTGTGGAGATATGGGGCTGCTTCAGACTATCCACAGCACCTGACTATGATTTGTCTCATGCTCTAGCAAAGGTATGGTTTTGCCACCTGTGGTTGTGTGATGTTTGAAATTCTGGGAATTTCTCAGAGTATATATAAGTGCTAGAGCTCTAAAAGGCATGGTGAACAGTTCTTTATCATTTAAGGAGGTTGGCTGCAGTTAGCAGCCATTTTCAAAGAAGAAACAAAAGAAAATTAGTTACATTTAGAGATTTTCCTAATTCCTCTTTCCCCTCTATCCTTGTTTCTCTCCTATCTAGTGTTGGGGTGTGAAGGATAAAGGGTGAGAAAAAGAAGAACCCACAAAGAACAGCTACAAGTTGTACTTTTACTGTTTATTTGGCTTTGTGTCAGTCTCATATCAAGCAGCCCTGGCTAGCCTGGAACTATGTAGACCAGGCTGACTTTGAATTTATAGATATCCTCCTGCCTCAAGTCCAGACATGGAGAAACATATCACAAAATTCTTAAAGTCTTAAAACTCCTGTTTATATAAGAGCTTAGCAGGAATACAGGCTCTAAAATCAGATAAATTAACTCAGATGCAGGTCTGTCACTTACTAGTCACTAGTTCTATGGGCTTTGGTGGTTCACTTTCTATCAGCAGTATCACCTGGGTGCCTCCCCCCAAAATGATGTGTACGTGTGTAACTGAAAAAGCGCAGGTGCCCAAAGAAGCCAGAGACATTAGTTGTCCCATGGAGCTGAAGTTACAGTGGTTGTGATACTCCCAGAGTAGGTATTAGGGGAATCAAACTCAGGTCTTCTGGGAAAGAAGTTATGTGCTCTCAACCGAGGAACCACCTCTCCCACCCAATCTTGTATGCACATCTCCTGACTCTTATTCATGGCAAAATAAATAAATAAAGAATCAGGGCTATATAAACTGTTGCAATATTTATTCCTTAATGTGTTCCTTAAAATAGTAAACTGAGGCTGCACTGGTGGCCATACCTTTAATCTTAGCACTTAATTCAAAGTCAGATAGTCTACACAGTAAGACCCTATCTCAAAAATAAATAAATAAAAATGAAGTACTTACCTGTCAAATTGTTAATTGAAGGAAAAAGTGAAGTGTCTATCCCAGGATTTGAGAATAGTTAGGAGCCAGTACAGAATTTTGAAGGTCTCTCTTAGCTAGATGCACATGCATTTTGTATACAACCACTTCCTAACATTAAAATGCTAATCTTTGGGTAAAACTGGGATATTAAGAAAACAAGAGGACCTATTATACAAATCTTCCTATTCCAAAACTGCCTTAAGATGTCTATGCTTTGAGAAATGCAGATATCAGACTGTGTAAGATGATTCTTTGTGGTATAACCAAAATCCTACATTCAAGGAAATGTCAAAAAGCAAATCCCCAAGATATGTTCTTGTCCATACGATGTATTTGCAGAACTGCATAGGTTTTAAAATTTAAGCCATAGCTAGAAAACGAATGGTAGGATGTAATAACTGTAAACTGTTTAAAACTTTACCTGTTTTCTTTGTTTTATCGGAAGTAGCATCCAACACAGTGAAGGGAGCAGAGGTGTTCTTATAGATATCATGGCCACACGTGCCAGAATCTTCCTCATCAGAAGAAAAGGAAGATAATTGTTCTAAATTTTTGAGTTCATGGTCAACTTTTTCTGATAGACTGACACTTCCCATCTCAGATGGTGCATGTGCTGCAGGTGATGTCTTTGCAAATGGTGGGGGACAGAAGGTGCGGGTACCTTGGGTTCCTGATCGTCTGGTCCTATTAGGTACTCGAACAGCAAGGGTGGAAAACTGCTGCTTGGGCCCACACTTCAGGAAGTCTAAAAAAGAAGCAATAAATCCTGTTTTGACCTCCGGCTGCTTTTCCTCCACCTCCTTGATTTTCTGCCTCATCTTTTCTTGATGCTGGAAACCTTCATCGCAGCTTTCTGAGGAAGGGGAAGTGTATGGTAGATATACATCTGTCCCTCTGGGGTTCTGTCGCTTGCATTGAGCAGACTTTTTCAGTTGTTTTTGACTATCTTCTTCCTCTTTACCTTGTTCTTTTCCTTTAGCTTTTTCCTTTGGAAGGTTAAAATATGTTACATCTTGCTTTTCATCTTCAGTTTTGCCACTAGCTGCATCCCCTGGCTGGGACATGGCCAGCAGTGCAAGTGTACTCCTTCTAGGGTTCACCAACATACCACTGTCATCGCCTAATAGGGTAAAGTCACTCTCTGATACTACACTGTCTCCACTTATGCTCCGACTATTAGGGACAAAGTCTTGATTTCTGTTACTACTGTTACTACTCAATGCACTATCAACAGCAATTTCCCTGTCTTCTTTAGACTCATGGTTTATAGTCAACTGTTTCTTGAATGGGTCAGAACCCTGTTCCTGGATTTCCTGACCCAGTCCAACCATGGCAGAAGGTACTTTAGTTGGTATATTTTGACTAGGTGTTTCCATATGTGGTTGATCAAGGACTGTTTCTGACTGAAGGGTGGGTACTGATGAAAGGTTTACGCTAACCTGATTTCCATTTAAGGAAATATCATTAATACTCTGTGGTTTTCCTACTGTAGCTGTTATAGAGTTAAAATCTGAATTCACATGCCTGACATCTAATGACTGCTGATAATGAGACTTTGAATCACTACTTTCAATATCTTGCATGGTTTCATTTGCAGCTGACTTGGAAAAGTCAGAAGGTGTAACCCCACAAGCAGCTGCTGTAGCTGCTAAGATGTCATCTACATTTGATAAAATATTTCTTTCATCACTGAGAAGCATTGCCTCTGGGAAGCATATTGATCCAAGAGAAACAAACTGATTCTTTGAATCATGTGGATTGGTTTCACTGAAGGGACCCTTTGTTGTTAGCTGTTGCAATGGTTTCGAAGGTTCAGGGAGCTCTAGTTTCATAATATCAGAATTCTGAGGATGGAGCTGCTGTTGAGGATGTTCACCGTTGCTCTGGATGATATGACCATCCATCTGAAGGAAAGGATGGACTATCTGTTGTGGACTCTGAACACGTTGTACTTGCAAGGATGCCTTTGCTTGTCCTAGGCTTGCTTGTAGAATCCCAGCCTGTTGAAGAATCTGTAAGTCACAGGCAGAGTCTAAAAGGACTGGTGTATTAGGAAGAGCCTGATGACTATGCCCTAAGGCATGATTTGTAATCTGTATCTGAGATGAAGCACTCAGTATTTGATCATGCTGTTGCTGAACCTTCGATTCATGCATCTTGTGCAGGAGAGAATGCTGCTGGTTGAGGTCTTTAGTATTCAACCTTATCTGTGGAGTTTGCATTAAATTAGTTGCCTTAAGATCAGGGGCTACTGCATTATTAGGCTGGCCACCTTGCTGGTTAAGCTGTGTCATTGAACTAACCATGTCTTCTTCTTGTTTTGAACCCTGGAGAGCAACTCCAACAACTTGATCTTCAAGGTGAGAGTTATTTCTGGTTATACTCTGAGAATACCTATCATCTGCCTTTGATGTCTTATAAACTGACTCTTGAGCATTCACTTCCCCATCAGGAAGCCTTTGGCTTGATGATTCAAGAGATGCTTGTGACTGCAATGCCTGTAATTTCTGCACTGGAAAATCATCTTGCTTTGAAGATGTATACACATTTGAGTCAAGTTTTCTTTCAGCATAAGACTTTGGATCAGGGGAAGGTATGCTACTTTGTAATGTCTGACCACGAGCAGAGGATGCAAAAGATGACTGCACAACAGGCAGAAACTTTCGGGGCTGAGGAGGAGACGATCCTTGGGTCTGAGTGTTTGGGGATGAATGCATAGAAGTATAATTTGGTGTTGGGGTAGAAACTGGCAAGCTCTGACCCCGAGAGGCAGAAGAATAAGAAAGAGAAGGGGCTGTTAATGTCAGAGTCTGTCCTGATGCATAGCTTTCTGAAGGACTAACAACTGATAAAACTTGAGACTGAGATGAATAACTGACCTGTGCTTGGCTAACTGGTGATAAACCCTGAGAGTGACCAGAGGAATAATTTTGAGACTCACTGGCTGATGACAGGTCTCTTGTTTGAGCAGGATAATTCTCATTTGTAACTAAAGATAATACTTCTTGCTGATTGGATGAATAACTAAGTGTTTGATTTTCAGAGGTTACAGGCTGAGATGACCCAGAAAAAGTTAATGTTTTGTAAAAGGATGGCAATTTCTCACCCCTGCTGGACCTATAAACCTGTGAATGAACAATGGATGGCACGTTATGTGGCTGTACTAAACCATAATTTTGGGACTGACTGACTGATAAAAGGCTTGGTAGCTGTGCTGTAGAATAAATTTGTGCTTGACCTGATATTACAGAACTCTGGTTATGTAAAGGTTTGGAGTAGTTTAGTGTTTGCACAGGAGGAATTACACCTTGAGGCTTCGGAATTGTAGTTGATGTCAGTGGTTGTTTTGTAGAACAGCTGTCTACTTTTGTAGCAGAAGGAAGATACCCTGATGATGGAATTGCAGATGAATAAGACTGAGCAAGTTCTGCCGAGACCTGAGGGGTCTTCTGCTGCAACACTCCATTGCTCACCTGAGTAGAATCTCGAATTGAACTACAGGATAAAGATGGCTGCCTGGATGTTTCCTGAAAATTACCAATACTTGCACTTGATAGGTAGCTATGTAAGGGATGCTGTGAACCAGTCAGTTGTGCCTGAATAGACTGGGTAACTGAAGGCCGCTGGTGGTGTTTAATAACACTACATTCTCGAAGAAGGGCTCTTTCAATGGAAGCAGCAGAACTAGTAAAAAGAGCTGAACTATAGGCTTGAGGGGTTTGCTGGGCTCCCCCAAGTGTTGAAGGCAACAAACTAAATTGAGGTTGTAAAAGATGGGGCGCTGACTCTTGAGCTGAGCGATATGTTGAAGACTGAGGTGGTACGCTGTTACTTAATGCAGAACTGCCCAGGCGCTCAAATGTCAAAGCTGTCGGAACAGTTCCCTGGGAAGTCTTAATTTGTAGCAAAGGGTCATGAGGGTTTAAAATTCCATTTGATGTAGTGTTAAAAGATGAATCCTGAAGCACCAGAGGTGAGGTGGTTGCAAAGTCTCTATTGCTAAAGGTAGATGGATGCTGATAAGCAGACAAAGTTGGTGGTGGAAGTGTTCCAGTGGCTGGCAAGGGTCCTGTGACAAACAGCTCAGTTACTGCTGAGGGATGCATGCCTATGAAGAGAACACATAAAAATCCTTATGTAATTATAGCACAGGATTTAAATAAATGTTGACATTGTAGTAACAGACAGATCTCAGGACATCAAAATGTCTAACTTGATATATATATGAATGTTTAAAATTACAGTTAAAATTGTTTGCGTCTTAAAATCAAAGTTCTGAAAGATGCAACAATTTATATACATAATGCTTAAAATAGGTGAGTTTATATATATGGAGTTGGACAAATGCCAAAAAATTAAGAAGCCAATAAAAATGTACATAACTCTCTGGCAATTAACATACTCTAACTTCCTAACACAAAATAAAGTAAAATGTACAAAACATTAAAACACTAAATATTGCCTATATCTTCTCACATAATAAATAAAAAAAATGAGAGATGTTAACTCAGTAAGGTTTTACATTTTCTTCTTGATTTTTATTTTTGCCAAATTATATTCACTGAAGAAATGTCTTACATTCTACAGGTACTGACTTCTCATGAACTGTCTAACAATAAAAGACACATAATTGTTATAAAAAAATAGAACCATTAATTCATACGGTACTGTCAAGAAAAGGCTATACATTTCAGGACAGCATCCTTTTCCCTTTAAGATTTTGTTTTTAGTGGTTTTAATTATTTATAGGTGTGTATGTGTTTGTGTGTGTGTGTTGCTTTTATTCAATTTTTTCTCTTTTCCCTACTTCGTGTGGGCTCTTCTCCTATCTCCTATCTTCTCTGGCTCAGATCAGCTTTCCCAGTCTCAACTCTCACTAATCATCTTCTCTTCTCTCTCTGCTCTCTGACCCTATTCATATGTCTCTGGATCCTCCTGAACCCTACTACTCTTCTCTCAGCCTCTTCTGGCTTTTTATATCCTCTCCTGTTCCCAGAAGTCCAAGAGGAAACAAACACTGAAAGAAATAGGGTCCTTTTAATGGCCTGTTTTATCTTGAAATAGCAAACAAATACTGTATTGGCTAGAGTATGTGTGTGTGTGTATGTGTGTGTGTGTGCATGCATTTATTGTTGCTTTAGAGGCAGGGTCTTACCATGTAGATCTGGCTGTCCTCCTGAGTGCACCAGTATACCTGGCTTTCTAGGTATATTTTAAACTTCCAAAGGTGCAAGAAAGAAAAATGTGTCATTTACCAATTGCATAGATGCTGAAATCATTAAAGCTAAACTTTATCTCATTTTAACATTCCCATGGCATATATGTCTTATATATTGTTTATAAACCAAAATATGAAAGTTGATTTTTCTTCTTACTCTCTCAATGTACTGAGAATCATACATAATATACTTAAAAAAAAAAAAAAAGACTATTACCAGTTGCTTGGGGAGTGGTGGCATATCCAGGAAGCTGATGAGAGGCTGTGAATGTCTGTCTTTGAAGAACATCTGATTCAGACTGTGAGGGATGTCCATCTTCATAGCTTAAATGAGAGAGAAAAGTATTAAAGACAGACAAACAAAAAATTACCTCAATGAAATAATCAAAATTATTTACAGGAGAGCAACTACCAGTTGTAAGTTACTTTACACAAAGAACATACTGAATGAGCAAAAACTAAAAAGCATGAAATGGAATAAATTTCACAGGCAGGGATGGGGCGGCATGCTAACTAAGAGCCTGGGTTAGCTCCTAGCACTAAAATAAACTAAGTTTATTATCATTTATATAGAGGAATATACTAATTTTAAGGATCAGGTTCACTGAGTTTAGTAAGTATATGCCGGTCTAGTAAACACATGCAACCTAATCATTATGTATATTGTGCCAAAGAAGTTTATAAATGAGTATATCAGGTAGACAGTATTGCCTCTTTGTGCCTTCATATTTCATAGAATTGCCATCTTCTATCCCCCTCCATATTCATTGTTCCCTTCCTATATTATGTCTTAATGCTTTTCTGGATATACTAAATTTAAATTGGTGAAAACAGTATATAAAAAAGTGGTTTCACAATGACATTTTTGTACATGTATAGCATGTATTTATATCATAATTTCTTTATCCATTCATCCATTGGTGGGCACCTAAGCCAAATCACAATCTGGCTATTGTGAATACTGAGTCTGTACAAGATATCTAACACTGCAGGTGTTTCTGCCTTATGCTAACTTGATACCTTGGGCAATACACGTACTGCCTAAGAGTATTATAGCAGGATGATACTTAGTTTTAGTTCTTTGAGAAATCTCAATAATGACTTCCACAGCATATGGACTAATTCATATCCCCATAAATATACATATACAGAGATCTTTTCCCCTTCCACCAACCTCTGCCTCTGTTTTATTTTCCTGATGATAACCTGGAGTAAGATGCAGACTCAGTGTAGTTTTGATGGCTAAGGCTATTAGAAATATTTGATTCACTGGTCCATTTATTGACTGGGTTATCTCTTTGTACAGTTTTAGATTTGTTACTTTTAAATGTATGTATCTATGTCTCGTGTAAATTTATACACATCACATGCATACAGAAGCTCTAAGAAGCCAAGAGAGAGAGTGGGATCCCCTGGACCTGGAGTTAGACACAGTTGTGAGCCATTATTTTGGTGCTGGGAACCACCCCAGTCCTGTACAAGAACAGTAAGTGCCCTTAACCTCTGAGTTATCACTCCACATATAATCTGGCTACAGGCACAGACAAGGACTTTCTAAATGGGTCTCCAATCACTCGGGAAATAAGAATTAAACAAATGGGATTTAATAAAAATAAAAGTTCCACACCAAAGGAAACATCACCAGAGTGAAGAGATAGCCTATGGAATGAGAGATATATATCTGGCAGAAAATAAATATATACAAAATATAAGTTTTACTCAAGTCTTCTGACCATGGTTGTATGGCAGTGCACACCTTTAACTCCAGACCTGAGAAGCAAAAGCAGGATGATCTTTGTTAAGTTCTAGGCCAGCAAGGCTTAAAGTAAGTTCCTGTCTCAACAAAATTGCCCAATTTTGGGCTGGAGAGATGGTTCAGTGGTTAAGAGCACTAACTGCTCTTTCCAGGGTCCTGAGTTCAATTCCCAGCAACCACATGGTGGCTCACAACCATCTGTAATGGGATCTGATGCCCTCTTCTGGTGTGTCTGAAGATAGCAACAGTGTACCTATATAAATAAAAATGAATAAATCTTTTTTAAAAATTGCCCAATTTTTACTTGGGGTGTGTGGCAGTTTCACATTCTTGGGTTTAACTTATACACAGTGAACCTTAGTCTGAAATTTTTAAGTGGAAAATCTTCAGAAATGAACTGCTAATATTTTTAGAACTATATTAAAATATATTAATTGTACAAAATAATGGGTTTTATGATGATTTTTTAGTATATAATATATTAC